>JAHXMU010027793.1:0-37679 GCA_019455685.1 Philornis downsi | reverse complement strand
TTATTTGAATTTCTTATTATAGCGCAATTAGTGTGCCAACCTGTACACTTTAGAAATTTATAATGTTTTTATTTTTTATATATAGCATCTTGTGCAGCAAAGTAAAAAGGCATTAACTGAAATTTCTGTACTGCTCTGTATGCTCTAAATTTTCATGGAATACCGCTAAAATTTTTTGAACCATTATAACTGGTGGGATTGAAACTGCAATTGCCGTCGTAATGTCGAACTGTTATCATGGCCTTCAACTGAAATGTCCACTAGACCCACGTACATTAACGTACAAGTCCAAGACTGAAACTTCTGTACGTATTCGAATTTAATGGTACTGAATATTAATGTTTCTGTAATTGTTTTCCAATTTTCTTCGCTCTCTAGCATTCATATATTCTTGAATTCTTTACCATTCGATTTGATTTCGACAACAAAGCAATTCGGGGAGTATTGAAACGAAATCATGAAATTGAAAAATACTCGTATATGTAGTTATTTGTAGATCTATGAATGTTTTGTTTGTGGTACATATGTGAGTTTTTCCCCTCTTATTTTGACCAAAATATCATTTGTTTTGTGGCATCACTAGTTTATTGTTATGTTTGTGTTATTACAAATTTGCTATATATTTTGTTGTTTTTTTTTTGTTCTCGTAATGATGTTTGAACGTTTTTTATTTGTTGGAACTTCATTAAGTTGCAGCATTATATTGTTAATTTGATTTTTGGGGTCGTCTTTGTTGTGCCTTTCAAAGAAATTTTGAATGTACATTTATTGTTGAATTCATTTATTAATCATTAAGATGATATTTTAGAAATGCTAATATTTTTAAGTTTACCCTCAAAACTTTATAGGGGATCAGAGGCACATAAATAGGTCTTAAAAGAAAAAAGTGTTCAGAATCGCTGTTTAACTGTCCAGATTGCATTAAACTTATATGAACAGCATTTCACAGGGACACAACTGAATAGGTGGTAATATCTTGTTATACAACAGTGAAGTTATAAGGCGGGTTTGTTACACTTTGTTGTTCCTAGCAGAACTTACTTTATTTCTTTACCAGGGGCGGTATTTATACCCCTGTTGCTTACGTCTAAAATACAATTTTATATCATGCTATAATTTCTTATTGACTAATCAGTTTTACATGTGTTTCTTAGTCTATTGGAGTTGCTTATTAGTTAGCTGCACTCCTATCTTAAGTGTGAATGTATGATTGGGTTATTTGAATCTTCTAGCCCAATTCCTAATGTGTTTCAATACTCCGCTTTGCCGCTTTGATCTATTGTCAGTTATTGCACTTTGAATGTGAATGAGTGTGTGTGTCAACTAGGGGTTTCATATGCACTTGTTATCGCATGTAGAGTCATCGGTCGCCATGGAATGCGACAAAGTAAACTACATGGGCTCATATGTTTATTTGTTTATTTGAAAATTGCCACACACACCGAATTTGTCAAGATGAGCTAATGGCTGCCCTGACCTTCGCAATAGGGTAAGCAAAGTGAGTTATTGTATGCATGTGTCGTTTTGGTTACAATATGGTTACATCGACTTCATGCATACACTACAATCTGTACTAACTACAATTTGGGATTTAGATGTGGCAACACGATTATACCGGTTTATTCATTTTTCGGTTTCAAAAGTACAGTTAAATAAAACACACATAAAGCTTGGATTTCGGTGACACATTTATTTCATTATAACGCTTGGACTTTGCCAACAATGTCACTTAAATGACATGCCACTTAAATGCGGCAGTGGATCCTTTTAAGGTAGTTTTCGACCACTTTTTCGCACATTTCGGGCGGTATCTCGGCGATAATTTGACGAATTTTGGTTTTTAAAAATTTGGGTTTAATCCATTTACTTAGCACAGCAAATAAAAACTTCAAATAAAAAATTTCCGTTTTTCTTGATGAATATATATCATCAAAACTTATGTTATTCGATTATGTACATATTTATAATTGTCTCCAGGGGTGAAATCTATTAAAATGCTACCTAACCTGAATTCAGTATCCGATTTTGCTTCAAAATATTGATGAACAAGACCAAAGTATTGTGTGAGGATGATTTTTTTACTAACGTTAATATTTTATTACTGAATAAAATAAAGTTTTCATTCATTTTTACTGAATAGAAAAGATTCAAATACAACAAAAACCGATAATTTAATTAGGTTTTGTGAAGCAATTAGGTTTTAGTACTACTTTTAAGCTACTACAGTCCGACTTTTTACGTTTTTGAATATAGTTTTTTATGATTTTGGTTCTTAATTCGGTTCAAAATCGTTCTTCTATAAGCAGTTATTTATTATTGCTAATAGAATATATTTCAAAATTATAGCTATTTCCGTGCTCGAAAAAAAAAATCCCCAGAGTCCGTAGTTCTTAGCTATTTATGCTTTCCCATCGCAATCTGAAGGGCCAATAATTTGACAAAACAAATGAGAAGTTTTAAACACTGTTACGAAAATGTTCTTAACGAAGAGCACAAATCAAATATAGCTCAATAATAGCAAGTTCTTGTCTGTGTATGTGTCCATCGGACACAAACATAACGTAATGAAAAACTAGTCAGTGTAGCTTCTGTGTGTTACGTTCGGTTGTGAATTTGTTGTCGGTCTTCAATTTGAACCTGATTTTATTTCTTAATTCGGTTTAAGATTGTTTTTCTATCTCTGTTTTCTTTGTTTAATATCAAAATTCGATTATAAAGCCTTGAAATATCTTTTTTCTACACAAAAATTTCAATGTTTCTAGTTTCTGTTTAAATAACTTATACTTTTCTACTTCGTAAAAATTTCTCCAGGCTATTTCGCAGCGAAAGCACAATCCCCAAGCACAATCGCTCAAAAACTGGGATCCTTAATTCCTCCACAGAGTCATTTTTTCAACGAAGCCAATTTTTTGCGTAGTCACATCGTTTTCTTTCAAGTTGAATTCTACTGTAGTAATTTTTAGTAGAATTATTTTAGACTATGGTTGGCATGGAGGCCTTGAGATATCTTTTTTTCTACACACAAATTTCAATGTTTCTAGTTTCTGTTTGAATAATTTATAGTTTTCCATTCGTAAAAATTTCTTCAAGCTATTTCGTAGCGAAATAAAAGGGGTTTTAGCCTGTCTCCAAGCTCAATCGCTCGAAAACTGTGATCGGAGACTCTTTAATTTCTCCACAGGGTCAGTTTTTCAACGCCGTAAGTTTTTTGCGTAGTCACATCGTTTTCCTTTAACATGAATTCTGCTGTAGTAATTTTTAGTAGAATTATTTTAGATTTTTTTATACTGAAATAAGTTTCAATAACGTGCTAAGTAAAAAAGGCAAAAAACCACCTAAAAGATTTATGAGAAAGACAGAAAAATAGCTTAAAGCTAAATACAAATCCAAGTAAAAACGGTAAACATAGCGGGATAAAAAACTAAATTGGCAACACCGCAAACAAGTGGTGAGTTCAATCAACAGTTTTCGTCACTCACAACATTCGCTGTTCTTGAAATGAATCATGAAACAACTTCACCCAAGTGTTAGTGTCGTATGAATTGGCTTGAGATGAATATTCTTCGTTCTATCGAAAAAATTCCTTCTAATCGGAAATATTTCTTGATATAGTTATTGAATGGATAAAATAAACGTTAGTTGTTGTCGAAACTATTTGTGCTAATCGCCTTTTGCTTCCTTCTATATGTATATATGTACGAATCATACTGTTTGTGGAATTTACGTGAGGATTTGCATTAATTTCATTGGTTTCCTTTATTATACATTTCTTTCCCCAAAAAATATATTTATTTATACGTGACGCTATAGAACTTTAACTTGTAGTAAACCTTATTATAATAAAAATTACTGCGAATTATCATGCAGTACTTACTGAGTCCTTTGAAAGGATTTGCGCACGACAATTAATTATTAAATGTAAAAGGAACTTTTTTGGGCAAATGAACGTCAAATTTATTTAAATGAAGTCAAACCGTGTGATTAGCACAGCTTGAGTGAAAATTAAATTTAGTTCATATAATTTGCCCAACTTTGCCACTCCATCAACGGCCGACCGACAGACGGACCGACTTATAACATGCGCTAAATGCAACCCTAAAAAGATCATATCAAGGTGCGAGTCGTCATTTGTTAACCACGACGAACAAATGACGGATCGAATGAAAAGCCACCAACCGGAAGGAAACCAGTGAGAGCAGTAGTTGTTAATGAGCGCGCGCTCACTATGATATCACTGGGACTGGGGCACGAGTGACAGTTGACACCACAAATGTCAGCAAGAAACCGCATTCAAAACAACAACGGCAACAACAACAACAACATTAACGCAGTCGAGAACTTCCACTACAACGATAATGACAATAACCAACGATTATGACAAAACTTGACTTAAATAAATCGAAACGTTCGCAAAAAAATCAAACAAAAATGCACGTACTCACATTTTGACTACTTACTGCCATTCTCCCCACTACAACCGTGCTGAGTAAAGTTTGTCCATCGCACCACAATGAAGTTTTGAATACGAACAGTATGCACCACGCTTGAGACTTTGGATTGGTTCATTGCGTCTGTGGCTTGGTTTGGGTTAAGGCGCGTGCTGCGGTGCCGCTATGGGAGGGCCAACAACAAGCCGGGCAAAATCATGTACGAAAACCGCGCACTCAAGTTGACGATTTGATGTCCAACCGTGTTGGGCTTCTGTTAACTGGAAGCTCAACTATGGAGTAGTGAACGAAGCAACCAACTGTCCAATCATTAGTTTGTGTTTTTTTTTGCGCACTGGCACTGGCAAAAATGAACTGGTACTACTGGTACACCATGCTATGATCGATAATAATATGCTGTGCTTAATAAATACTCCTCATTCAGATTACTTCACTAAAATGTGTGTGTAAATTATAATTTTGGAGATGGGATGACACAAGTACCTTGAAACGAGGATCGTATGGGAAGGTGGTGAAGTTTTCAACGCTCACAAAACGTATACAGGAATCTTGGATATTAGACATTTGGCTGAAAGTGAATAACGTTCCAAAGTCTCTGATTTTGAACTTTGCAATCAGAAACATGAAGTTATAAATAACAGGTAATATACATAAAGCATCCAATAGAGTGTTCAAAACCAAAACCGGACTAGTTCCTTTTTTTGGCCAAAACCATATGCATTGTTTTTTAAATCGCTTTTTCAAAAAATCAGTTTGAACACTTTTTGACAAATTATAAATATGTAGTAAATGCGGTTTTATATCAAATGAATTAAACAAAACAACATAGAAGACACAAAAAAATTGGGAAATCCTTTTTTTTATTTTTCAACATGGTCTCCTTTTACCTCGGTACACTTTTTCCAGTGATATTCAATAGCTTCACTGTTTAGAATAAAAACTGTCAAACTTCTTAATATAGCAATCAACCTCAGACTACACCTCTTCATTGTTGCAAATCTTTTATCACCGAGCCATTTTTCCAAGTTTGCAAATAGAAACGGTACGTGATGAAGCAATTTGAACTTTAATTCATTAATTTTGGCTGTCGTAATAGTGGATGTGTGAACTGGAGCATTGTCCTGATGAAACAACACTTTATTTTTCGCCAAAGGCTAAATGCGGCTTTTTCCCCATAATTTCATCGCCTAAACGCTGTAATAAATTAGCATAATATTTGCTCTTAACGCCCTTTACTTTTTGGAGATAATCTGTAAAAATAATCCCATGCGCATCAGTCGTACACAGTCGTAAACAAAAGAGCAGACACCTCCAGGGTCGAATCTAGCTCGACTTTAATGTTCGTTGGACTGAGACCCTTCCAATGGAAATAACGAATTATAAAACAGTGACCAATTTTTTTCATGTTTATAATTTCATTTAGATCGTTCACTTTTGATGGCTCAAATAAAAATACTAAATAATGTGGCGCCTTGAAACTTAAAACATATGTTTTATAGTGCTGCCACTTTTCACCAAAATATTTTTTTTTCAAACTATTGACACTGTCTGCCTACACGTCGGATCGGCTAGTTTTGGGACCGCCCTCGTTTTTGGATAATTTTTCCCAAGCATAAATATTATTAGTAAAGTATCCATTATCAAGATTGTTTTTGGAAAATTGTATTATTATTTTTTTTTCTTTGATTCAGGATGTACGAGCGACATAACGGATATTTTTCTAGGAATGTATAAAAATCCTAAGTAACCAAACATTAAGGGAACTACAGGAATACCAACAACCTAGCCCACCAAACTGTCCCAACTACTAAAGCAGAACGCGCCTAACCCTGATGTTCCTGAGACATATTGGTAGCATACTCGTATAGCATTTCGATGGCAACTGCTGCAAATGCCGTACTTTTGTACGAAACTGCACTCAAGCAACCTCTAGTATGATAAAGAATGTAGGGAAAGGATGCGACAAATGTGGCAACTTTACAGCCAATTGTAACGAGTGCCGTTAGGGAACGCTATGGGGAGAAGAGAAGTATATTGATTTTTTGGCAGAAGAAACGGTTGTGGAAAGAGTGGGAGATTTTGGATATAAAACATGAAAAGCAAAGACTCTTGAACAGGACTCTCCTTCCTCCTCCTAAAAACACGGTTGAAAATCTGATTACGCATACGCAGAGTGTGCTGCACTTATGGGGAAATATAAAAATTATAAGCTATTAGTTTTGGATGACAGCACAAGTAAAGAAATCATGCCAGTTATCGATGATGACATATGTACATTTGCCAGCACTGAGCTGAAATGACATCAGAATAGCAAAAACAACAAAATTGCGGGTGCTGATAACATGAGAACAATGCTGTTTTTTAATACGAGTATATTAGCTACTAAATATGATTTGGCTCAAGGAATGCAAGTCCAATGATTGGAATTTAATTGTATTATGCTCTGAATTTTAAGAAAGGCGATCCTAGTGAATGTGCCAACCATCGCGGTAGGAATTTTTCACTAATCGAGTGTGAAAGACTTAAGGTTACGCAGTGAAATTATCGCCAATATTTTAACTCAAGATCAGCTACTACAGCCTACGTGAATAGGAACTTTATCGTTCGTTTTGAGGAACGAAGTTCAGTGACCAACCGTCCTGGTAGAGGTGCTTATCGAAGTACTCGCACTGAAGGCAACGTGGAAGCTGTATCTTCCCGGAACAACATTGTAGAGATTTTGAAAATTGGAGCTTAACACGCATCCATACGAAATGCATATATACCATATGCAATTCGTTTTACGCAATTTTTCACCAAAATTGATCTTTCAAATAGTGTTGTGATGTCGGATAAAGCGTATTTCCTCTGAAAACCAATGGGCAACGCACTAGCATCAGTTATATCCATTAAGATATACTGTTTAGTGCGGTGTTATGTCCGAAAAAGTTATCGTCCCATATTTCTTCGAGAATGAGGATGAAACGTCACAAACGATTTCCGGGGCTTGTTAAAGAAAATGGTCGACAACTTTTTACGGCCAAACGTAAAGCAGTATCCTAATTTGTGGTTTCAACTGCTAGGCAAATAATGAGTCTGCTACGTAATATTTTTGGCGGACGTTTGGTGCAAAATTTCATATATCCATTGGCAAGTCTTTCGCCAGATTTAACTGCACCAGACCTTTTTTATGGGGAAGTTTAAAAGACAAAGTGTATGTTAATAAACCAGAGACTATTAGACAGCTGAAGCAGAATATTCGGGGAGAAATACGGAGTGCGCAACCAGAAATATGACGTGATGTAATGCAAAAATGCGCCTAAAAGAGTCTATGTCTGTATCGAGCAAAATGATGGACATTTGTCTGATGTTATGTTTCATGCATAGTGCCTTTAAATTTCCATAAAATGTATTTAATATGTAAAAAAAGTTAATTAAAATAGATGATTATTACAAGAGTTATACGTGTTTAACATTTGTGAATGTTATATGGGCCACTCTGTATATTTACATGCTATTCATTGTATTTTAAGAATAATTCATTGTCGGATTACATAAAAAGTTTAAATATATAATTTATGCCTTTTTATTAATAATTGCTTCTAAACTACGAAACTAATGGTGATTTCAAAAATTAAAAAAAAAAACAAATTAAATTGTCTTTACAATTTCAAGCGGAATTCCTTTGCAATTTATTTGTCATTGTCAGGGGAGTCTTTTTGCGAATTTTCACAATTCTATCTTCAACCATCAGAGAGGTGCTTCACAATTTGACCGATTAAGCCCTTAATAAAAAGTAAAATACACAGAGGAAAACCAACTCTCTTCTATCCCATAATTATGGGCTTACTGTTTGATAATCATTCCGATCGCCTGTTTAAGAAGCTTTTACTAGCCTTATCAATTACTCGATTGCTTGAAGTGTTCGTCAGATATTGCAATGATACGTTACTGTCCATGAACACAGTTCATTCCCCATGAGCAGTGGGTAATCGGAGAAACTCATTACCCATCACGTGGGCTATGAGTGAGACTAGTTCCACATTTCATATGGTAATAAATTTGGTCTATATGTAGCTACTGATCATCATCATGGGTAATGTTAAAATGTTCATTCCATTTGTAAGTAATCGATTTTCATCTTGCATTACGATTTGCATGGGTTTGTCATGGATGTGAGCACGAAATCTATGCACTTCTTTCCTTCTTTAAACTTCTAAGAGACTATACAATCAAGTTCACAGCTTTAAGTTACGTCAAATGCTGTGACATACCACCCTCGTATAGGTTGACGAAGTGTTATAACGCAAAGCTCAATTTCCATCAACTTTTCTACGTCTTTCCTACGTATAGCCGCTGACATTCACTGGGATTATCGCCGCTGTGTATGTAAAACCCTTAGTGTCTGCTCTCAAGTCAAGAGACAGAGAGAGAGAGAGAGAGCGAGAATAGAACATATAATACCATAAGGACCGATAACTTAGCTTTTATTTCTAAATATAAATACTATCGCCATAACGTGCTGTTTGACATCCTTCGAACGTGCTTCTACAAGACTTTTTACGTTTAAGCTTCTTGTAAAACCACACCCCCTGAGGTGTCCAATAGAAGAATGCTTGTGTAAATCGTTTACTTAAGTTTTGGTGGCCCTTGGTGTCCTGGGATGCGACTAGTGGCATGTTAATATTATGATTGTGTATTGTTCGCTTGCGATAATGGTCGTTTTCATTGAACTGAAAGATTTGAAATGCGATTGTGTTTGATTCAATTCAAATCAGTTTAATTGTTTTTATGTTGGCGTTTAGTGAAGGACATCAAGGTTATATGGGAAATTTTCATTATATGTTTTATACCGCCTCTCAGCTGGACAGAATGTGGCATAGAGATTTAAACGTTCACATACTTAAAGTCGCTTAATAGGCGGCGCGGAGAGCACGTGACGATCTCAAGTAGGTACGTTTTCAATAATAAACAGGCAATGGATTTGTTTCGAGGTAATTCAGCAGAACACATAGAAATTATCAAAACTTTTTAAATATTGCTAAAATGAATTCGAGAAAACTAAATTCGAGTACATGACTTCTGTAAAAGTATCCTGGAACTTAATTTTTCGATAACTTTTTCGAACATTTAGGGACACCTTTTACATTTACTTTTACTGCCCAAAGAAGTTTTGGAATATCTGCATAGATCAAATCAAGGATGTGATGGATAAAGATGAAAGTTGAATGTTATCGTACCTTATGGCTGGTATCGATCACAAAGGGAATTTTTCTTCCTATACAAAATACATACGAATTCGACAAAGGAAATTCTTCATCACATGCAAAATACATTCTATCAAAAAAGTTCGAAAAGTTCATCATTGCACAGCCTCGCTTAAATTGATCTTCTAAATTCTTTTTGTTGTTATTTTAGCACAATTGTAGTCTACTCGTATACTGACTCAAAGTTTAAGCGAGATCTGTAACTTCATTTTGTGATTTTTGCAAGCGTGTTTTATAATTTTTGCAATGCATAAAAATATGAAACAAAAGAATTTGTTTAAAATATTGTATTGAAAATGGAATTTTATGTATTGAATAGCTAAAAATGTTACAGCCAGTTGACTTTATCAAAAATATGTGCATATGAGTGGTACAGTGCATTCAACAGCGATCGAGATGTTGTATAGGGTGATATTTTAAGATGTAAGTTTTTCAGATTAGCACCACTGATTGATAATGGCGTCCAAACGTCATCTGTCAAAGTGAAAAGTGTACAGTATACTCTGCCATTTCATCATGGAAAGACTAACAAACGAGCAACGATTGCAAATCGTTGAAATTTATTATCAAAATTCGTGCTCTCTGACAAATCTGCATCGTTTGATACGACCATTTTATGGTCATCGTACCGAAGATAATATTGCAGCCGTAGCGACCAGTGTTAATGACGAACGTGAAATGTCAATTCGTCGCCGTTCTCAGCGATTGGGCATGTGTTACTCAACCACAAGGAATTTGTTTTTTGCCCTAATTGGCTGAGTTGAACTTGGTTCACATGTGGGTTCAACAGGATGGTGCAACATGCCACACTGCTCGTGAAACAATGGATATGTTGAGGAATGGATTTGGTGAGCAGTTTATCTTTCGATTTGGCCCCCAAGATCTTGCGATTTAACGCCTCTTGATTATTTCTGGTGGGGTTAAGTCAAGTCGTTAGTCTATGTGGACAAGCCGAACACTATTGAAGACTTACAGGATAACATAACATGCATTTTTCGTGGGATACAGGCCGAAATGCTCGAAAAAGTGACGAATGGACATTTTGAGATTGAGCCGCGGACAACATTTACATGAAATTATCTTTAAAAATTAAACGACAAAGACCAATTTATCGATTCCAGTAAAAAATTTTAATATATGATGCAAATTTGAGTGTTTTATTCGATTTAAAAAAAAAAAACTACGATTAAAAAATCATCCTTTATGAGATTCGCTTCGCTCCTCAACTGTGCGAATCATCATTTAAATTTGAAAGCGAAGGCTGCTGAACTTTCTATGTCTGATGGATTAATTCGAACCATTTTACATGATTGTTTAGATATGAAACGCTTGCCACTCGAATTAATTTCAAAAACTAAATCACGTAAAGGTCGCTGAAGACATATTAGAATGAATAAATTCCAATCCCACATTCGTAAAATGGATTATCACTGGTGATAAGACATGAATTTACGAGTTTCTTATGCAAATTAAACAAAAAGTTGCAGAATAGCGTCTACCAACAAATAAATAAACTAATAATAAATAAATTTTTCGATAGGTGGGTTCAGCCCTTCTATTTTAATTAGAACAACTTACACCTATACAGTGTTGCGCAAAACAAAAGCAACAAAATGTACTCCAGACTATAAATACATAATTTTCATAAAAACAAAACATTTAAAACAAAGCTTACTATTTATTTTCACAGAGATATTATTAAGCTATAAAACCAATACATTACAACAACAACAATTGCGTTTAAAAGAAATATGAAAAAATGTACAGCAGAGCCGGAATTCACTTGCGCAAAACAATAGCAACAAAATCAATATTTTGTGTATCCGCCCTTGTTTTTAATAACATCTTCGCACCTTTTTGGCATCGAGGCAACTAATGAATAAAAACAATCCTCCGGAAGGTTTTCCCACTCAGTTTTCAACTTGTTGAATAGCTCCTCTTTGTTGGAAAACCGATGTCCTGCCACTCTCCTTTTAAGGACGCCAAAAAGGTTTTCAATAGGATTCAAATCAGGTGATTGTGCCTGTCAATCAAGAGTTTGAATCCTTTTGTTTGTTAGCCACTCTTTTGCCACTTTCGATGTGTGTGTTCGGATCGTTACATGACATCTTTCTTCATGAAAAGTGTATTGAATGACACGTTTTTTATATGAAAAGCGTCCTTTAATACACTCTCTTATATACAGGGTTGCCCATATTCGACGGACCCACCTGGTAACGCCATAACTTTTGACAGAGATGTCAGATCGCTTAATGACATACCGCGTTTGAAGCGTCAGTCCAAGCAGATTTTTACCATGGAACAATACACGACACGCGAGCGCTCTGAAATAGTTGAAATTTACATTCAACAGAAGAAGTCAATTGTGAAAACTCAACGTGCTTTTAAAATATTAAAAAATGTGAGAAGTGCGCCTTCTAAGAACACCATTAAGCGTTTATACGAAAAATTTTCGACTGGTGAGGCTCTTTCTAATCTGAAGAGGCCAAATAAAAGTCGACCAAGGCGATCGGCCGAGAATATCGCTGCCGTACGAGTCAGTGTTGAGAGGTCCCCAAGAACATCCCAAAAACGCCGTTCTCAGCAGTTGGGCATGGCTCGGTCCACTTTACAACGGATTATTCGCGTTGATTTGCATTTGTTCCCGTACAAAATTCAATTGACGCAAAGATTGTTGCCTGCGGACAAGCCTCGTCGATTGGAATGGGCCCAACGAGTCATCGAAATGGCCGATGATGACGAGCAATTTTGGAACAAAATTATCATGTCCGATGAAGCACATTTCACATTGAATGGGACCGTAAATAAGCAAACTTGCCGTATTTACGCCACTGAAAATCCTCAGGAGATTCAAGAATTGCCTCTTCATGACGAAAAAGTCACAGTTTGGTGCGGCGTTAGTGCGAAAACGGTCATTGGGCCGTTTTTCTTCCAAAACGAAAATGGCCATGCTGTTACCATCAACCAGGAGCGTTATCGCGACTTGATGACCAATTTTGTGATGCCAATTATTCGTCGAAAGCGTATGAGGCAGCTCTGGTTTCAACAAGACGGCGCTCCACCCCACACAAGTCGCATAACAATCGATTTTCTGAAGAATTTGTTTCCGGGCCGTTTGATGTCGAAAAGTGGTGATTTGGACTGGCCACCGCGTTCGTCCGATTTGACGCCCGCTGACTTCTTCTTGTGGGGACATTTGAAGTCAAAGGTTTACGTTAACAAGCCAAGGACCGTAGAAGAGCTCAAGGACAACATTCGTGAAGAAATAGCCGCTATTCCGACCGAAATGTTGGCGAAAACGATGGAAAATGCTGCAAAAAGGGCACAATACGCCATCAATGCCAGAGGTGGCCATTTGAGAGATATCATATTCAAAAATTGATGTAAACAAATCTACTTGGAACAAATTAAATGAATAAGATTGCCAACCGCCAAATTTTTATTTTTTTCTTTGATTTTTTTTTAAAAAACATGGGTCCGTCGAATATGGGCAACCCTGTACATTGCGTGTTCCATTTCTCTGATCTGTAAAAAGATTATTTTCTATTGTACTTTTCTATATAAAGAGTATTTTTACTACTATTGTCCATGCATTTTTCCTTATGAAAAGTATCTTTCACTATACTTTTCTTCATGAGGATTACCTCTCATGACATCGTTCTTGTTGAAAAGCATTTCCATGACACTTTTCTTTATGGAAAGTGTATTCCATAACATGTTTTTATATGAAAAGTGCCATCCGCTGCACTTTCTTGTATGAGTAGTGTCCTCCAGTGCTCTAATCTGTATGAACACCGTATTCTATTGCATTTTTTTATATAAAGAATACGAAAATTGGCTTTATTGCTATCGTTATCCATGCACTTTTCCTCATGAATAATATCTTTCACTACACTTTTATTCATGAGAATTATCCTTTATGGCATAGTTCTGCATGAAAAGAATTCCAGATGACATTTTTCTTCATGAAAACTATGGTCCATAATACGTTTTTATGTGTAAAGTATGCTCCATTGCACTTTCTATCTGAATAGCGTCTTCCATTGCCCTATTCTGCGCCTTCCATTGCCCTTTAACATGTAAAGGATATCTTCCATACTTTTCCATACTTTTTTTATATATAAAGTGTCTTTTTGTGATATTTTTCTATGTAAAAAATGCCTTTCGTGACACTTTTCTGTATTAAAAGTGCCTCTCGTGATACTTTCTTATACGAAGAGTGTTTTTTATGACACATTTCTATATAAGAAGTAACCCCATGACGCTTTTCTTATATTTAAAAAAGTACTTTGGAAGTATCTTAGAAGACTCTTTTGCATATACATTTTTTTCATTTTCATGCCTTAGCTAATATGAATTTCTAGATATTTAGGAAGAATCTTTTAATATAGAAATGAAGTCAATTCTTTATTATATTTTCTGTTGTGCAAAATCGCTCTCAAACAAATAATGCATTATGATTGCCTTAGCATGATGCCCTAAGGTTCCTGAATATGAAAACTTATTTTATTTATTTATTTAATAAATACAGGTTTTAAGCAATTACTTGGTATTTTCTTTAACAGTTGCAATATGTAATAACAAATTGGTTGTTAATTACTAGAACTGCCTCATAGTTAAATTCATCATCACCAACTACTAACTACGTTAGTTAGACGTATACCACCTACTATATAGTTGCAATTTTAGTTCATATCGACTATATAATTTTTTCGCCGTGGTTCTTTACAAATTTTATGATATGAACTTGCAAATTAATTTATTCATTTTTATTAATTTATATTAATATTTATTTATTAATTTTTTATTTTTTATGTTTTTATTTATTAATTATTTAATTAATATATTATGGAGTAGCTGTAAATTCCATTTAGTTGTAATTTCGTATTTTAGGACGAAAAACCATATCAGGCAGGTAGCTTCTAAAATTACATTCTTGCTACGCAAGTTATATAATATAAATGTGTCTCTTCCGCTAAAAATACGAAAACGTATCGCAAAGGCGATGTTGATGCCACACGTTATTTATGGGTTAGAAGTTTATTGTGGAACAAGTAGAGGTAGACTAGAGCGATTAAAAATATGCTTTAACCGTATAATTCGTTTTGTGTACAAATTAAAACATTATGATCATGTTACACCATATACTGTTGAATTTTTGGGATGTACATTTGAAAACTTTATCGACCTTAGAACTATTTTGTTTTTCTACAAATGTATGAAATTTGGCACACCCAAGTACATAGTTTCCAAATTTGTATTTGGAAGGTCTTCAAGAACCAATATTTTACAACTTCCACTGGCAAGAACGCTAATAATGCAGTGGTCTTTTCGATTTCGTACTATACGATTATGGAATTCAATAATTCCATATGAACACAGAAGATTCTCACTATCATGTTTTGGGTTTAAGAAGCTCTTAATGTCTTGCTTGTAGAATTATTATACTTCACTATAAATTGTTGATGCTACACATTCTATATCCTATCTTTCTCCATATTCGTCGTTAATACTATTAATACTATTATTATAATAATGATTATTAAAACTTTTTTAAGAAACTGAATTGTGAAATTTCAAGCATGTGTCGCAAAAGGTTGGTCTGCGTAATCAATTTGGCCGTATGCGGCTTTGGATTGCGATATGGAAAAAAAAAAAAAAAAAAAAAAAAAAAAAAAAAAAAACATACAAAGTGGAAAATTCTAATAAGTGAAATCGACTGTCATATTGTAAATCATATTTTTCTATTAATTATTATTTATTATTATTAACACCATTATTAACACTATTAACACCATTTTTATAACATTAGTATTGTAAAGTTCTATAATCCATTCAACAACAAGAATTATGGAGAAGATATGTCATAATATTGTAATTTAATCAAAGCCTTAAGACTTCAAATTACAATCCTGAATAAATAAATGAAATTAAAATTAAAAAAATGAAGAAAAAAAGGGAATGTTGGCACTTATGTGTGTATACGATTTCTCTTAATGTAATATAATTGAACGTCTCATATTAATTAGTTATATATGGATCGCTAAAGTAATATATTGAACGACATTTGGAATTTTAATTTTCCCACAAAATCCTACAAATTCTAAAAATAGATTATTTTAGAGAAAAATATCTGAACATTTAATGCCATAACGGCGAAAAAGCATTACATTAGTTGTATTGAATGGCTATCAAATCGCAATTACCTTCTATGACAACAAAATGTTAGATTCATAGGTGTTGTTTCAGTCAAATTTGTATCACAACTAGGTGAGTGGTTATGTTCAATATTGCGATGTTTGGTATGTAATGTTTTAGCTGAGTTCATAAAGCACGACCTCAAGGATCGCAAGTGTAACAAGTGAGAAAATTTGTCTAAAATATACTGAAAGCAACTATTTTAATTTATTCAATTCATATGGTATGTCGGATAGTATTTTTGATGTCTGCCAAATTTAGCCTCTTTTCTTGTTCAAACTGTAATGAATATGTTTGTATCACATGGTAAGCCTACTTGTTGTTCTTATGATATTATTCTTACTACTACTGTTACTTCTTTTAATAAAGTTAATCTAAGCTGAACCGTCAATCCGTCTTGTCATTCTTCCTATATATAACATTTGGCGACGAGAAAAAAGCTGAAAAAAGTACTATTAATCTTTGCTTTCCACATTACTTAGAAATATAAAAGTTATAGCCTTAATCAAAATTACATAAAATGTTTACACGTATTATGGAGTTACCATATCCAATTATATTATAAAGTAATTTTATTATTCTAAGCTGAACCATCAATCCGTCTTGTCATTCTTCCCATATATAACACAAACCACGGGTCTTTCCAAAACATGTTAAATATAAATAAATATTTTGACAAATTTACATTTTTAGCTTGACGATATATATTGTGTTACAAAAAGCAAAAAAAAAAAACGAGTCACTCTGCGCATAATGTTATATATAATTTTACGTAATGTAAGTACATATATATACTATAATATCCAAAATGACCTTATAAATAATAAACTAGAAAAGTCTGCAGTAATAAACGCCAGCAATAATATGTACAAACAAATGTCATTTCTCTAAATCAATCGTGTGAACTGAATGCAACACTGGGGGTCTTTGTGTGAGCGCCTTCTACATTTCCTTTCCATGCACAAGGGGCGAATGACAAACATTCAACCCAAACGTGCTGACTCGGGTATTTTTACATATAGTATACTCGTATGTATGTACCTATACATATACATATATGTTTTTTTGATTCTCCAAATATCATCGTACCTATTGAGACGAATCACGAAATGTAAAAACAAACAAAAGCGCAGTTAGAAACGTAAATGTATGCCCACTTTTGTTTTTATTATTGTTAGTACAAGAGCGAGAGGACAAATATTCAACCAAAAGAATCAAATACTAAACAAAAAAGAACTGTCAAAATGACAGTTACGTCGGTTGTTGTCGTTGGGCTGTCAAAGTGAACAAAATTAAAGCGAACAATATGCGAATAAACAGAAAATGTAATGCAAATTTTCACTAAACTCAGCGTTAAATACGCAAAATTGTGGTGAGCAATCATTCACTCAGCCGCAGCCGTAGCAACATCATTGTTTAGAATACCAGTCGCCAATCAATGAAGTCAGTCATTCATTCACCATTCATTCTTCATCCATTCATATCCATCCATCCATCCATCCGAATTGCAATGAAAACGAAAACAACAACAATCGAATAATAACACTGAGTTCAGTTGATTTATATGATTGAATTGATTTGAATTTCCGCTTGAATAAATTGTGAATGATTTGATTTTCTTTGTAGAGCATACGAATAGCTTCAAGGTTATGAAGCAGAACATTTTCAACTTAATTGTTTGTTGTATAAGAAGTTGTTTCTCTCTAGGATTCAACAGGATTTACTTATCAGGAAATGGGTATACGTCAAATATATAGGTATGTCATGTACTATTGGATCTATTTGAATTAATTAAATGTATGGGCAACAAAATTATTGGAATTTCCACTCTTGCCAGATCTAGTATTCAGCTACGCGGCCTAGGCTAAAAGAAATTCCACCATTGCATCCCATAACTGAGACAAGGGAGAGCTTCTCGCATCCACCAAGTATTTTATTTTTAGGTTCACTAAAGATGACATGGCCTTAGTTCAAAAGAACTAACCAAATATATTCAAATTTCAATGGAAACAATGGATCTTAGAAGGGCGAAAACAATCGTAAAGGGTACATTTTATGGGTCCATGATCCAAATCACCCTTGACTAAACCTAATCATATGCACGGTATATAATTTTAATGAAAACTTTAGATTTTAGAGCGATAAAAACAAGCTAGATCGGTATGCTTCCACAGGCGCCTTATCCCTTTCAAAAGGTACTAACCTTGATCCAGCGAATTATTTGGTACAAAATAAAGAGTTTTCCAAATAAGGCAGGCTAATGTTGAACTACAATGAAACAAAGTGTGTGTGAGGTATTTTTTTTTTATTTAAAAGGCCCAGGTACGCCATAATGTACGAAATATAACTAGGTTATGTTGAATTTGAAATTGCGGCTTATCGTAGACCAACGATTTCAGAAAACTCTGTCTGGTTAGACGCATGATTTTGGTGGCTAGTTCACTTCAATTCTGCAAGAGGACCGTACTCTCAAATTGATTATTAACTTTAAGTTACCCAGTCAGTTGAATCGTGTACTGGTGCAAAGGTCCAAATATCTACACAAAATTCACCAAGTTGAAGTCTGTGGAAATCCGAATCCGAATGGAGACATATCATTTGATACTGCAAAACCAAGCGTTTAAAGTACCCAGTGTCTTTTGATCAAATGCGTTTCACGACTTTTCAAGTCGATTATCCGTTCGTTTTAACGACCGGTAGAAACGTATATTTTAATGAAACTTCTTAAAACTTGGTCCAGCCTAATATTTTCCCAAATAGCAGCCGGGAATTATAGGTGAGCTGTACTGTGTGACGTCTTCTGGTACCTCCTATATATACTGACCGATTTTCCGAAATCAATCTTCCCACGTAATTTCTAATCCGTAAATTCCAGCAGCTTGAATTTTTGTCCGTTATATTATTTTGCATCAGTTGGCATATTTGATTACGTATGAGCTATGCACCGACATCGACGTGGTAAAACCCATTAATATACAGCGATTGCGCTGGCTGGATCATGTTGTACGGATGGGCGCAAATGCTCCGGCGCGGAAAGTTTTCGACAAAGAACTCGATGGACGGCGCAGAAGAGGGGGACCAAAACTCCGTTAGAATGACCAGGCTGTTGAAATACTATTGAAACTTGTTGTGACGAATCAAAGGAGAAGCGCAGAAGATTCACGGGCGGTGTATTATACACAAGTATGTCTATTCTAGTCGCCACCTAAGAAAGAAGAAAGAGGAACTATCTAAGCCCATTACATAGCTTTAAAATTCGCTATAAAGCTACAGAAATCGACCAGTTAAGCACGATACTTTCAGTGCCTTCCATGCATAGGCGTAGCGAAGGGGATGCTAGGGGAGGTGGGAGAGCCCAGAACTATTTTACGCTCCCTCAGGGTTTTCGGATAAGGTGCATTGAATGAATTTAGTCCCCCTCCCTCAAATGAATGAATTAATGAATTTAGCCCCTTTCAGATAGAATTTATTGCTACGTCAATGCTCCTGTGCAAGTAATCCACTTACTCATGAATCCTTACGTCCATATCCTTTAATCAGTTCTACCAAAAAAACGTCCAAATTTGGCACATATCCATTTGGCATGCTAAAATCTGAACGGAAATTGATGACGCTGTTGTGGCCAATCTAGCATCTGCCATACAAATTGAACGATTTATCGAAACTTAATTTTCCGCTGTAATCCCTAATTTGTAGCCAAAAGGTTCTTAAATTATTAATGTTGTTATTGCGGGCAAAATGTGAAACAAATCAATGGAATTATCAAGTTCTCTAAGGATCTTTAAGGATCTAACAGATTATGTTATTCAACTTACATATTTCTAAAGTAGTATTTTTCATTCACTCTACTCTATACTATGCTCAGCATAATTGAGCATGTATCAGTAGTAGTAGCACTCCGAATAAAAATAGACTCCACCGCCATGCCCCTTAGGGTACTATGCGTATAAATAGGTCGATTTAGCAAGAAATCGGTGGTTTATATAAACTGACCAAATGGCGGACTTCAGAAAGTTACAATTTTGCCTTTTTTATTGCACTTTAATTCAGAATATTTTTGATAAAAACCAATGTAGCAATTTACAATATGGAATTTGAAAGTCAGGCAACAACTATGTGAACATATATCCATTGTTTCAGGAGCAGTGTGGCATGTTGCATCATCCTGATGAAGTCACATGTCAACCAAGTTCAACTCAGCCAATTGGGGGGGAAAAAAATCGTGTATCATAGCTCAATGTCGTTCGCCGTTGACGGTAACGTTTCTTCCACGGTCGTCTTTGAAGAAAAATGGACCGATAATGCCACCAGCCCATAAACCACACCAGACTATCGTTTTTTCGGGATGCATCGGTAATTCATGTATGGCATGTGGCTGTTCATCACTCCAGATGCGACAGTTTTGCTTGTTTACGTATCCGTTCAGTAAGAAATGGGCCTCATCGTTGAACACAATTTTTCGATAAAACAGCGGATTTTCATTGAGCTTTTGTAAGGCCAATTCACCAAAAATTAGACGTTGTGGTAGGTCATTCGACTTCAATTTTTGCGTAGATTGAATTTTATAGGCTTTCAAACCCAAATCGACGTGTAAAATTTTCCTTGTGGTTGAGTAACACATGTCCAATTACTGAGAACGGCGACGAATTGACATTTCACAATCGTCATTAACACTGGTCGCTACGGCTGCAATATTTTCTTCGATACGCACTCTACGCATTCGAGTCAATGGTTTTATATCCAACAAAGTAAATTTGATGCGAAATTTGGAGATAACAGCATGAATTGTTGATTCAGCAGGTCGATTATGACGACCATAAAATGGTCGTATCAAACGATGCACATTTGTCAGAGAGCACGAATTTTGATAATAAATTTCAACAATTTGCAATCGCTGCTCGTTTGTTAGTCTTTCCGTGGTGAAATTGCAGAGTATACTGTACACTTTTCACTTTGACAGATGACGTTTGGACGCCATTACCAACCAATGCTGCGAAACTGAAAAACTTAAATCTTAAAAAATTACTCTGTATTTCTGCAAATATCAATAACTACAGATATTACTTAACAAATATGGTTATTTTTAAAACTTTTTACAACTATACAACATTTTTACAACTTACGTAAATATGCATCAGAATTAGTACAATGATAATAGTTCATAACTCTACTTGGTACAAACTCCACTTAAGCCGTATTTCCTTGTAACCATGTATATAATACAAATCACCAAAATTTATTTAAAATAAGTATGGATTGATAGTTAGTTACTACTAGACAGTTGTTTTATATCAAGAGCCATTTGAATCAATATCAATTGCGTTTATTTTATATTTTGTGTAAAATTAGTTAACATTAACTAATTCGCATCCACTATGTGTTAGTTAGATTTATGAACTAGAATTATGATGTCACCTATGATATAGTTTTTTTTTAGTACATAACAACTATGTAATTTTTTTTTTGGTGAAGTCAAAGTGAATTTAGATTTTCAAAGTCAATAACAAAGAGCCTGTATCAATTACGTTTGCAGTTAAATTGTGTATTTTGTGTTTAATCAGTTAACATCAACTAATTCGCATCAACTATGTATTAGTTAGAGGTGCATTACCTACAATATCTTTGACATTTTAATACATATCAGTTTTATATATGTTTGTCTTGTGATGTGGTTAAATTTTACTCAATAAATTTTGCTCAAATACTACATTTTTCTGCCTTCCTTTTATGTATATTAATAGCCGTAAATAGTTCAACTGATTTGTTGTAATTTGTTGTACTTCTTTTTAATATTTTTGTTTCCTTTTTTTTTCTTTTTAATTACAATTTCTAATGAACATAGAAACAACGGACACAGAGCGTTGCTTTTCCATAATTTGTATGCATTTATCATTTTCATTAAAATTCTTTTTCATTTATGTTGGTTGTTCTTTCTGTTAGTTGTTTCGTTATTCATTAATAATTTTTCCATAAAACAAGAATGCATTTCACAGTATGGAACTTTGTTTCGTTCGTTGTTTATACATTCAATTATATTAGGGTTTCATGGAAATGCCCCCATCCCATGCCCGTCGTTGATGGGGTACTGGGTATTGGGTGCTGCTAACGATGACGATGATGATGCTAACAACGGCGACGGCGACGGTGACGAGAAGCTACCACACCAGACCCATAAACATAGTCGACAGATATCCCCCCTGTCTACCCGCCCACCTCCTGCACAACTAACTCTTCCATGCAGTGCAAAGGTTCTATACAGATATGTGCGATGTTAAGTGGAGTAGAATGCGAGTACTAATGAAAAATTATAAACCGAAACTTGTAATAAATAAAAAAAAAAAAAACTGAAAATAATAATTAAAAATTTTATTTAACACCGCGACTTTGGTTAAGGAAGGCAACCGCAGTGATATGGGGAAAATTAATTATGTTTTTTGTGTGGTTGTAAATAAGAAGAAAAGCTTTTTCCACAAATATCTTAAATGGGATGTAGGGTTATTGGGAAATAAAGGGTTGGTGGATAGCCCCTGTTTAAGATTGAGACTGAGAGACGAATTAAGGCCGATTAACACTCTTTGGAATCAAATTATGTTAAAGATATAGACTTATCCCCCAGACTATGAATCCTGTTTTCAAATGCTGTTCGCAATTAAACTGTCGGAAAGTCTTTGGAGTTTTGTTTCATCAATTGAAACTTTTTCCAAGTTTACAGAAATTCACAAATGGAATACCTAGTGAAAAACTGTCGAGAATTGACCATTTAACCGGTATAAAAATTTCAGTCATACGAGGAGTGCTCAAAAAATAAAGTGAATTTTCAAATTTCGCGGGCTACGTACATTCGACTTTCGATTATTATTTTGTTTTTATGTTGGTACACTCGTCTCGAAGATATATTGACGGTTTTATCCAAATATCATGTTTAGTTTGTGTGTGAGAGGCATAAATAAGACAAGTGTTTACGCGTTCGGCGATCGAAATAACTGGATCAAAGGAGTTGCATCAAATTTTGTGTAATGGAATGGAATTAAGTGCTCAAAAACAAAAAATGTTGACGGTGGCATACGGTGAGAGTAGTCTGAGTCAAAAAAATGTTTACAAGTGGCACTAGCTTTTCAGATGTGTCGAGAAGATGTAAATAACGACGCTCGCTCTGGACGCCCTAGCGCATCAACAACCGATGAAAATGTTGAGAAAGTGAAGAACATTGTTATGGAGAATCGCCGAATCACAATTAGAGAAGTTGCTGAGGATGCCGGCATATCAGTTGGCTCATGCCATGCAGAGCCAACAAGTGGTACTAGCTTTTCAGATGTGTCGAGAAGATGTGAATAACGCCGAATCACAATTAGAGAAGTTGCTGAGGATGTCGGCATATCGGTTGGCTCATGCCATGCAATCTTTTCGGAAATTTAAGGCACGAAGCGTGTGGCAGTGAAGTTCGTTCCAAAATTGCTGAATTTTGACTAAAAACAACGTCGCATGAGACGAATCATAACTGGTGACGAATCATTGGTATATGGTTATGGCATCGAAACCAAAGCCCCATCGTCCCAATGGAAAAGTCTAGGAGAGCCAAAACCAAAAAAAAGCAAGCCAAGTTCGATCAAATGTCAAGGTTTTGCTCCCTGTTTTCTTCGACAACCATGGCGTAGAGCATCGCGAGTTCTTACCACAAGGTCGTACGGTAAATTTGAAGTATTATCTTGAAGTTATGCGCCGTTTGTGTGAAGCAATTCGAAAAAACGACCGGAATTGTGGAAAAAAATTAATGGATTTAGCATCATGATAATGCACCTGCTAACTCATTTTTGCTTGTGAGAGATTATTTGACAAAAAACAACACAGTTATCATGCCCCAGCCACCGTATTTACCAGATTTGGCCCCCTGCGACTTTTTCCTGCTCCCAAGATTGAAGAGACCCATGAAAGGACGGCGTTTTGTGACGATTGAGGAGATAAAAACCGAATCGCTGAGAGAGTTTATGGACATATCAAAAAGTGTATATCAGAACTGCTTCGAGGATTGGAAAAAACGCTGGCACAAGTGTATTATATCTGAGGTGGACTACTTTGAAAGAGATAAAATAGAAATTGATGAAAAAATAAATTTTTGTTGAGAAAATCGAAAATTCACCTTATTTTTTGAACACACCTCGCACTTGAAAAATAGATATGAATATATTTTTATGCCACCAGAGAGGACGTGATTAGCCGATAGAATTTTTAAAATTTTCCGAATTATTATAATGCAATGTAATCGACAAATGTGTAAGTAATAGCGGAAAAAATAAATTTCGATAAATCGGGCAATTTGTATGAAAGGTATCAGAATGGTTGTGCATTGCCCTCCATTTTCATTCCAAGAACATACTCAACCAAACACATAACGTGTGCCAAATTTGCTTGAATTCATTACAATTACTTGAAAAATACCAATCAATTGCGGTTATTTACATGAGTCTCGCCGTTAGGCCTTACTAATGGTGTGCCATCACACATAGGACTGTTTTTTCTTTTTCTTTTCCTTTGTGCATTTCTTTGCGACAGCCAGCGCCCCTTTGGGGCAGTCAAACTAATCCCGAAAGGATTAGTCGAAGTACCTTTGAGATAAGAAGCAAGTCCCCTTGGAAAATTCCTCAGGGCCCTCTTCCTCTCTCTGCCAAAGTACCTTTAAAGTCACTTGGTATGAAGTGAGCTTCATCCCGGTTAGGAGTGAGGCTATCTAGGACACCTCAGATAGACAGTGAACAGTGTTTTACAAGTTCCCGCCTTACCTTCAGGAGACCCTGAAGCAACACAAAAACACTGAAAACACATGTTCGGGCAACCACAGCCAGCACGATGTTCGCACAAGGGGTCCAACGCCACGACCAGACAGGAACAATGTTTCTGGGGCCCCTGGTCTCCCATGCTACCAGAAGAGAAGAATCCTCTGGTCTGGGTTTCGCAGCCAAAAGCTGCTCGCGTTTTGCTTTATCATACCTCGCATGGAACTGGTCGTCCATCAAATACGCCATAAATTTTCAATGTCCGAGGAGAAATATCGACACAACAATAAATCTCATGTTCTTCTAGTCTATTAACCATATCTCTATACGAAAGAACTCCGTGGTAGTACGACTATACAACAGAAAAGACATATCTTCCAATGGGAGGTACCGGTAGGAATGTGGCAGTGTCGTCCATTTACTTTCTCAGAAAATCAGTAATGTGATAATGCTGACCATGCAGAAGTGATGTAACAATGCTGTCGATTTTATCTCTCAAATCCTCCTTTAATAAATGCTCAACGTTGCTACTAAATTCAATGCACCTAAATTAAATATATGAACCTAAGAACGTATGGGCTAAATCAGTCATTACTATGGGATGTATCAGAGGGGGCAGCCTACCGATTAAAAATTACAGGTTAAAGATTGAAAATCGGATAAATTGTATGGGAAACGTAAACGCGCAACCTGCTTTAAATATGAATATATTCAGTGCAACACTGTAAGGTACGCGAATATAAGAATATATAGGCTAAATGGTGGATAGATGTAGACCATTTATAATCCCCACCTAGATCTGACAAGATATTAACCTGAGCCAAATTTAGTAAATATTTGCGAGCGTCGTCGTGTCCGCGGACATCAATCAATCAACATATTTGGTACTTTAGGCGCTTCCTTCCGGGTATCGAATTTATAGCTGAATAAAATAATACGTGTCATCATTTCTTCCTGTAAGGGTATAACTGATTTCTGGAAGTTCCATGGAGTAGACAACTTGTATGGGAGTTCCTGGAAGGGGCTAAATTTTCAGCTACCATCTGTTCAGCAAAGTTTGTAGAAATTCCATAAATATTTACAGCAGTTATCGTGTCCGCCAGCCAGGTAGCCAGCCACAGAGACATACTTTGCTCAATCGACATTATTATTTATGAAACGCGTTTCATCAAAGGATATTTTGTACTTCAAATGCAGATGATATATAACTTCATTCTTGCGGATGGATATATTTAATATTAATAATAATATAATAAAGGGTGTCCCAACAAGAATGCAAGATTTAAATTTTAAATAAAACACAGATATTTAAAGAAAGAATCGTGAAACTTTATTATATCGTACAGCGGACAGAATGAGGTTATGTATGGAACAACACATCGGGCAGATAGCCGTCGCGGCTTTGTTGGCACACACGCGATCTTTTAATGAAATTTCCAATGACCGTTTTGCATAAATGCTGCGGTATTTCATTAATGCAGCGCCCAAATTCCTCTTTTAAGACTTGAGTCGTCGTCGGCTTATTTGCGTAAACCATCGACTTCAAAAAACCCCAAAGGAAAAATTCTAATGGTGTTAAATCCGCACGATGTAGGCGGCCAATTCTGGTCTCCAAAACGCGAAATAACACGATTGGGAAATGACTGATGCGGCAATTGAATTGTTTCTCTGGCTGTATGATATGTGGCGCCGTCTTGTTGAAACCACATGCCCTCCACATTCATTTCTTCAATTCTAGGCACGAAAAAGCTGGTTATCATTTCACGATATCGAACACCATTGACTGTTTGAATGCCTCATTTTCGTAAAAAAAGGTCCAATGATTCCTCCGGCCCTAAGTCCACACCACACAGTGACACGTTGAGGATGCATTTGCTTCTCGTGAATCACTCAAGGATTTTCCTCACCCTAAATGCAACAATTCTGCCTATTGACGAAGCCATCAGGATGGAAATGGGCCTCTGGGCACTGAAGATGATTTTATCGGCAAAATCAGCATTTTCATGTTGTCTCTCCAATACCCAATTAACGAACTCCCTTCGCTGTCCATGGTCAGATAGCTTCAGTTCCTGAGTCAATTGAACTTTGTATGCATGAAGACGCAAATCTTTCGTCAAAATTCGCTGCACAGTGTATTTGGAGACACCAATTTGCTGAGCTCGGTGTCGAATTGAGGTGGATGTTGTTTGAGCGACATCATCACGTACAGCTGCGACATTTTCGGTCGATCGACCTGGTCGAAGGCGCTTTTATGTCTTTACATCACTAACAGACCCAGTTTTGGCAAATTTATCCATTAATCTCTTTACAGTTGACTCTTTTGGAGCATTATTGTGAGCCCAAATTGATCGCAATTTGAGAACTGTAGCCGCAAAACTTTCACCATTTTTTTAAAACAATTTCACAATGAGAATGCGTTGTTCATTCATGTAGCGCTCCATTTTTACTAACCTCGTAGCTTCTACTAGCAAACAATAACAATTGTTCAAATGTCAAACAATGACACTTCGAATGGCGCCAAATTTCTTGCGTTCTTGTTGGGACACCCTTTATTATATAGTATAACATAATATTGTTTTTTGTTTTATTGACCAATTTCCATGGCAATTTGGAATGATGATATAATAAATTATATTAAATTTAAAAGAATTGAATGAAAGATATGAAAGTGGAAGTATAAGAGTTAAATTAGATAATTTGCATGGGAGGCGTGGCAGTAATAGCAGGTACATGGAGTAGATTGAATTTTTGTAAAATGATAATATGTCTATTTTCAACTTTTATTAAGAGTTATAAAGCAATGCAAATGACACAAATTTATTTACACTGGTTTTACAGTACCTTTGACGTGTTACAAATTTTACTGAGTGTAGTACAATTGAATAAAAGTTATGCAACCAAGAATGTAAATGTAAATTTAAATCGGACGATTTGTATAGAAGCTTATGGGTTGGGTAGATCGACATGGCTAATTTGCAGTTTTCGGCGCATTTGCGATCTTACACACTTTTAGGCTGTGCCAGATCTTAAGAAATTTCACAAAGATTTTTCACAATTACCGGCATTTTTTTATTTTCCTAAGATGCTGTGGTTGCTTTTTTCTCCCGATAGGCTACCAACTCCCAAACATAGTGCTGTCGCTAATACTTTATCGTTATCCCCTTGAACTTCGCTTACGAACTCTTGCATATCCCACATAATGAATCACAATCCTCAGCTCACCATATGCCTTACGAAACCTAGCGTAGTATTCTTCTTTGTGGAATCCTTAATAACAATTACATGAAAAACTAATTACAATTGAATTAAACACAAAACAACCAGGAGACAAACAACTCCCACCCCGTAAGCACACATCTAATCACAGATGGTTTTGAAACCGACAAATGAATTTTCAAATACGGCCGGGGAGAGGAGAGAAAAATGAATAAAAATGTACAAAATTTAAATCAAAACAGAAAACATCCCACAGCGACAAATTACAACAGACAGCAACAATAACTCAGAGGGAGAAAAAAAGGCGAAACAAACAATAGCAAACTAACAAAGACAATAACGGCAACAACAATGAACACAAAATGTAATAAATGACAACGATAAAGATGACATAAAGAAACTTGCAAAACTGTGAATATTAGATCATGCTGAGCAATAAATATGTCAGCGTTCAAACATGGGTTCTCTCTCGGAGGAACATGAATGACGACGACGACAGAACACTAAAAGCCACAACAACGTCATAGCCGAAGTTTTGGCAAAACAGCTGAGAAAAGTGAGACCATGAAATAAAGGGTGATAGATGAAGTGTTGCTGGTGATGAAGTATGCAGACTTAACGACAGGACTGTGGAGAAGGAGTTAAGTAACGGCTAGTCAACGGATTTAGAAAATATTGTTATCGTATGCGCCAGGAAGGAAATGCAGTCCTTGAAATTCATTTATATATCTGTAGTCTTACTTATTCTATTAGTCTTATGCCGTCCCTTCTAAAAACTTTTCATCTTGCCTCACAAAAGCTCTAGAAGAATGTGCTCCGAATGTCTGCCATTCTTCTCGTGGTTGATATAATATCTCATATTTTATATTTATATATATATTTACACCTTCTCTCGATGCAATAAAGTTATATACCAATTAGAAGCAATAAAGTTATATACATGGAAGGTACTTGTATATATCATTTGATACGGTGAAAAATGTAAAACCCGGAAAGAAACGTTTCGAGTACCAAAATGTGTTTCATGACTTTCTACCTTGGTTGAGCGATGTCCGCCTGTCGCGATAACTGTCGTAATAGGATTATCCATTAAGTGCTTTCAAAACTGCCGGTCTGGCAAGGCTGTCAGCTGTTAAATACCAGTCATCTGAAGTGTTATTTATTTAGTGAAAAGTTTGCCATTTACGAATATGCAACGTTTAACAATCGAAGAAACTTACTACAAAAGTGGTGATTCAAACGTAGACACTTTTCCCGCATTACGGGGTGAGAATTTTGAAGATACTGGAAGCATTACAGATGTGGTCAGGTCTGTGCATCACCACAATGTGCGGCTTGCCGAAAATATCGCTTCTGCTAGTGAAAATATATCATATAATTCGAATTTCAATTCAGAGCGATGCGACCATATAATAACCAACTTTTTTGGACTAGAATTGAAGATTATGAATTGGACGATATATGGTTTTAATAAATCGGTGCCACGAACCACACAACAAGACCGATTTTGACTTTATTGCATGAGAAAGCGTAATTTCACGTTTTGGCGTCGTCAATTGGCCACCAAGATCATGCGATTTGACGCCGTCAGACTTTTTTGTGGGGCCATGTCAGAGACCATGTTTATGCGGATAATCCCCCAAACGTTGGAGCATTTGAGAACCAACATTGGTCAAATTATCGCCGAGATACCTCCCGAAATGTGCGAAAAAGTGGTCGAAAACTATCTCAAAAGGATCCACTGCTGCAATCAATCCAGAGGCGGTCATTTAAATGACATCGTATTTCTTACATTATGGCAAAATTTAAGCATTATAATGAATTAAAAGTTTCATCGAAATCATAGCTTTTTGTGTGTGTTATTTAACTTTACTTTGGAAACCGAAAACTGGATAACCCGGTATTTATGAATATATAATATTTTGTCAGATTGTAACTGTGGATTATGAATGGAATATACCAACCAACATCTTCTGGTACCTCGAAATTCAATTTGTTCCCTGTAATTACCCATTCGTTAACCGCAGTAACTTAAATCTTTGTCTATTAGATTTGGAAAAATTGTGTGATTACTCACACCCCTTCTCGTATATCCCTTACAAATGATTGATTTAGCCCATACGTTGTTAGGTTCATATTTTTAATTTAGTTGTCTAATTTACTAAGCGTTAAGCATTTATCGAAAGAGGATTTGAGAGATAAAATTGTCAACATTGTCACATCACTTCTGTTGCCTCCCATACTGATTTTCTGAGAAAGAAAGTGGACGGAGTTGCCACACTCCTTTTAAGTAGTATCTATCATATCTATTTTCTGAAATTCAATATTTTTTCAGTATGTAGTTTCGAATTTTGTAGGCGTCGATTAATAATTCTCTGTAAAAATTAAGGAAGTTCAACCAAGTAACCAAACATTTTCAGGTACCTCCCATAAAAATGATTGATTTAGACCACATATTTTATGATCAATATCTCTGATCCATTCTACTGAATTCGTTCAAATTTTATACGAATCATACATTTGATGAATCAAATTTAGTGGGAGATATTGCCCACCTTCTCTGGTACTGCCATACAAATTAACCGATTTATCAAAGGTTTTATATTTCCTCAGTAGTCCTCAATTCGTAGACTGCAGTTATTTAAATGCAATTGTAAAAAAAATTGAGCGGACACCCCCGGCCTCTCTCTCTCTCTGTCCTACACAAATTACCTAATTTAATCCATATAATCATAGTTGTATATCTGTTTTCATTTCTCTTATATCCTTATTCAATTCACTAAATTCGGTATAATTTATCACGTCCCAGGCATTTAGAGTAGTTAGTTCTGTAAGTTCAAATAGACTGCACTGCCACGCCCCTTAGGCTATCCTATATACAATAGGTCTAACCTAAAATGTCCGAGCGAAAGAGTTATAACTGCACTTAATTCAGATAGTCTTGAGTGATTTACCGCACCTCTTCCAGCCCTCCTTACATTTTTGCACCAACGTAAGATGACATTGATATAATCACCTCACTGAAATTAATGTACTAATTAAATTTTAAGCTACGACCTAATGCTGATGTCCGACTGCACGTGTTAGCTTCTGATGTCCACCACATTATGACGTGACAACAGCTAAACACAACCTTCTAATGTAGGACATACATTTTCTACATCCTTTTAGCTATTCTTATTCGACTATGGTTCTTGTGGGAAGTCTTTCATCACGCTGTCTTGACGTAGCCAATGCGGAATATGTTCTGAATTATGATCCCATTTTAACCGACGAGAAATATCAACGGTGTTGATTTAATATTTTGTATTACAGTCAGTAAGAAAGTAAGAAAGATCTCCTCTAAATGAACGCAAAATTCTTAAATCGAAGGTGGTCAACATTGTTAGATTTAACTGTATTTTCTTGCAATTTCCGGGAAACATGAAATGTTTTCTGCATTATATTAAGCCCCATTATATCTTTGATTATAATGAAAAACGACTTAACTCAGATCGTGTTGTTTTGAGATATCAAGTGAGATATTCCCTGCAACTTTTGAAATACAGCGTTTTCCATTTTTCAGTAAAACCCACATAAAGCTATGATTTCAATGAAACTTTTATGTTATTATAATGCTTGGACCTTGCCATTATGTACGAAATGCAATGCCATTTAAATTACACTTTTTTGCATAATTCGGTCGGTATGTTTGGGGATTGTCGGCGTAAATACGGTCTTTGACGTAACCCAACAAAAAAGTCTAACTGCGCTAAGTCACATGATATTGGTGGCCAGTTGACGTCGCCAAAATTTGAAATTATGCTTTCTAGAAGATTTTCGCGCAATAAATGAATGACCAATTTTGTAGTAAGTTTTAACTAGTTTTACTCGTTCTTCGGTTCTAAACAATTCATATTCGTAAATGGCAAAACTTTCACTAAGTAAATACCACTTCAGATGGCAGGTATTTAACAGCTGACAGCCTTGCCGAACCGGAGATTTTGAAACTACCAAATGGATAACCTTTTAGTTTTCATGTACCCGTATACGATCTTATCATTTATTCAATAGCACTAAATTTATTACAATATTGCAAAAGTCAAGTGTTTAACTCTGTGACTGGAAATCAGTTCCATTGTCACTTCCTTTAGGATATGAATTTCTCGATTTATCAAAAATTAATTGCTCCTCTATAATTTCTAAGGGAAAGAGTTCAATAATTGATTGTTCCTCTGCAATTTCCAAGCAAAAGAGTTTAATAATAATGAAAAACAAATTCTCGTTTACATTAACATTTAGAAATACTAAGTAATTTTTCAAAAATCGGTTTTTGGAAAAGTTACCATAAAGTGCGAAAAATACGAAATTTTAAAATTTGGATTGAACGTAAATACGCATCTAAATAAAGGCAACAAGAGGCAAGAAACCACGTTGCACACTGGGGCCAAGGCGGAAAAAATTCAATTATCGAAAGCGCTGATATCGATTATCTAGTTTGTGATTCTCACTCTATTATAGCTGCAGGATCAAGGAACAACATGATTTTTTCACTGTTTCAAGGGTATTCCCATTAATTTAGGCCAACTGTCCGAATAATGACCAAATTACACTCTACTATAAATGAGTGCATATAATTGTGAAAGAGGGAGAAACAAATTATCAAATTTTTTCCCTGTTCTACGATGGCCAACTAAACCACACATGAGTCAAACTGTGCAAAAAAATATTAGAGCGCTTTACAACGTTATAAGTTACGAATTTCAAATAAGAATTGAGAACAGCTGGGGTTACGAAAAAAGTTCCGGCTTCTTCCGAGATGTTGATGGTCACGTTTCAAACTAGATGAGTTAAAGTGAAGATTAGAACAAAAATCATCTGCCTTTATCTGCCTATCCGATCATAACACCGCAAAGAAAAGAAAGGATTAGAGTACGCGTTTGTTTGTTGCACTATTTGGTTTACCCAGTTGGCTCATATAATACATGTCCACACTTCAAAACACTTTTAATTCGAGTTCAGTCTAGCTGCAGACGTCGCCATGAGCTCGGCCAAAATTAAATATCGCGATTTGTGTGAGTGCTTGTGGGGGGATACAAAGTTCGATGTGTTCCTTCGACAAAATCACCCCGAACTTGACGAGGAAAACATTTTTCTTCAAAATGTATATAAACATTGTTGAACTTAATGTATTTTTTGTTCTGAGTCGAATAAGACTGACCCCAGGTTTCTATGTTAATCCGTTCTTGAGATATTGAATTTTTTCCGCTTTTCAGTAGATCGGCCCCACCGTGCGTCGTACTTCCACATATATCGTTTTTCTTGTAAACACAACAAATAACCCCATCCAGGATATTTAGTTTAACGCATACTCGTCTGTCTCAAAAATTGTTTATTCCTTTGTAATTGATCAATTAACCTCCTGATCGTATTATAGATGACCAATCATGGCATGTGATTTCAAATTGTTAGCGTTCATAAATGCATAGAAATGTGTAAATTGTTACATGTTCAAATACGTATATTTTTAATCTATATTGTTTGTCTTTAATTGAATTAAGTCATATAACGAATAACAACAAAATTCAGCTGTAAAATTACATTCATCGAATATAAAAGAGCAATGAAGAGCCGTAAAATTAATGAATATCAGTTTATTTATACTATTCAAATTTTACACACATTGTAGATATCCGGTTTCCTGGTTTCCTATGGTTCTTTAAAGAAAATTCCCTTTTGAAATTGGCCTAGATCACAGATCATTCTGTTAAGGGCGAATTTTACACCTTGTTACAATTGTTTAACCAACAGGATATCGCACATGCCACAAACTGCGCAATTATGGGTTTTCTGCCCATACCAACTACATGCCACATCCGAAACGGGCTCAAACCGACTACTATTCATTGATCCATTCAACCATCCACCCGAATTTACGTCTCCTTGTGGGTCTTTGCGCCACTCGCACACACATTTCAATGAATGTCGCCGGCCAGCCAACCAAAGACGACGCATGCAAACCAACCAGTCAGGCGGCGCGCACCGACACCAAGAAACGATAAAAACCATTTTCAAAACGCCTCTGCATAAACAACAATAACAACAACGACAACACCAACTATGCTACATGTAGTCTAAACGTGTGCTTGCTTGGTGTCGGTTTCTGCTAGCCCATGCTCTTGTTCTCCCACAGTTGTGTGCAAAATGCAGGCGCAAAGAATCTGTCTTCTTTCTTTACACACACTATTGCCGGAGCTGGGGCCATTACGCTCACTCATTCATTGTGGGCTGCTTGTTTTGTCTCACTTTTTATCCAAAGATGACGCACGCGTTTCATAGCGGGTGCTGTCAAGCATACAGTGTGCGGTCTTGTACACTGAAGATGTTTGTCACCGACACTTGGGTGCGTGGGATGAATGTTTCTAGGGTCCAGTAGTGGTAGGGCTGCCACATCCTTTGGCAGCGAGGCGACTAGCGATTGCTGCAAACCAATCCAATTTGTAATTTTCCTTGGCAATGTTCTTGTTCTCTTATAAGTATGTTTGAAAGAAAATATAAAAAATCATTTCAAATTCTAGATGATCCAGATTCGTCATGTTTGCGTTTAAGTCCATGAGATGAGATGCTGGAGTTATTGAATTAATGATTTTTATTGAAACTCGTGTTGGAAAAGATGTTTCTCTGAACGCCTCCCTGAAGCAAATTATTTATTTACATTTGTTTGACTTCAATTTTACCTTGAAAGCTCTTACAGATCATACTTCGAAATAGCGAATGTAAGCTAGCATATTTTTTTTATTAACTTCAGCTAGATTTAATATTAGACATAAATTTAAAAAATAAACAATTTTGGCTTCAAAATTAAAAGAACTACAAATTCTCCATATGCTGGATATTGCCAGGGGAACTTACTTGACTAAATCTTATAAGACTGCTATTATTTTATAAACTCGCAGCCAGGATAATTTGTTTATTCGTTCGGGTTTGAAATTTGAAAGTGACGATCGATTTGCAATTTTGTACATTTAAAAGGCTCCCAATAGCTTTACAAATAAGTCTCAGTCTTTTATATATCTTCACCCAAAGGAATGAAAATATATATAGGGTTGTCCATTTTTCATCTTCAAAAGTAAAGTTAAATAAAACACTCATCTCATTATAATACTTGGACCTAGTAATTATGTACCATTTAAATGACCGCCTCTGGATTGGCTGCAGTTGTGGATCCTTTTGAGGTTTCTTTAGCGTTATTTGCGAAAAAATGCACACCTCTACATCATAATGCGCGCCATACAGTCACACTTCCCGGATGCAATGGCTTTTTCACAATCATTGGCGACTTCTCTATGCCCAATATTCGACAATTTTGCTTGTTGACGTAACCGCCGAGGGAGAAATGAGTTTCATCGCTAAAGAGAATTTTGTTAAATTGAAAGCTCACGTTTGAATCGCCACTTTCGTAGTAAGTTTTAATTACTTTTACGCGTTTTTCGGTTATGAAACGATCCATATTCGTAAATGTTAAATCTTTCACTAAATAAATAACACTTCAGATGACAGGTATTTAACAGCTGGCAGCCTTGCCAGATCGGCGATTTTGAAACCACTAAATGGAAGACATTTGATAATGCAAAACTGAAAAACTCAAAAGAAAGCATCTAAGATGCAAAGTATATTTTGACAAAATGTGTTTCATGACTTTTTAAGTCGATTGATCGATGCCCATCTGTTTGGATAACTGCAGTAAATCTATATGTACTTCTTAAAACTTGGCACAATCTAAGATTTCCCCAGATTGTAGGATTACGCCTTCGCGTACTTCCAATATAAATAGAGAGATTTTCCGAAATTCACTTTCCTTCCTGTAACTCATCATTCATAAGCTTCAGCGGCACAAATATTTGAAGAAATCGACCGAATAACTACTTTTCGTGCCTCTCATACATATGTTGAGTATTTGCCTAAGTAGCATCTCAGAATGGAAGCGAAGCACACTGCCACATTCAGACAGGTACCTCCTAAAGAAATTAACCGATTTTTCGAAAGTCAATCGATCTTGTGTAATTACGATTAGACGCTTATAGCTGTCAATATTTTTATCCATTACATTGTTTTATAATACTCTACAGTGTTGGAGAAAAATCGATCAAGTGACCAAGCCCCTTCTGGCAAATGACAGATTTAACCCATATACAGGGTGGCGCACAAATTACGTAAGGGAGATTCAATGTATTTTATTCAATGTATTTCATACATTTTTTTATTGTGTAGAAAATTCAATTTTATTTCATATAACTAATTGATTTTGAAGATGACAGACCATAAATGACCCTCATGCTCATTTACGTAGATGCGATACCTGATCAGAAAATTATTCATTGTGGCCTGAAGGCTTGAAGTCGAAATCGCTTCGATTACTATTTTAATGAACTGCTTCAATTCAGTCAAATTCCTTGGTTTCGTTTTGTACACCTCTTGCTTGACATAACCCATAAAAAAGAAGTCTGGTGCAATCAGATCAGGTAGCCTTGGGGGCCAGCGGAAAGTGGAGTGTCTGGTTACTAATTTGTTTGGGAATTTTCGTTGGAGCTCCGCCATAACCGGTCTGATGCGCAATTGTTCCATCTAGCTGGAACCAAATGCTGTTGAAACGGTTACATCTTTGACGTAGTTCTGGGTAAAAAAAACACCTTCAACATATTTAAATAACGGTTCTTATTGACAGTTGATAGTTGACAGTAGCACGATTCGTGCGCCACCCTGTATATTCTTACCTCCATATCTTGCAATCGGTTACCATATATTATGCGTTTGGTAGTCTAAGTTTGGAAAACGGAAATGTGTGACGTTGCCACGCCCATTCTAGTACTTCTAATACAAATTGATCGCTTTAAAATAATTTGATTTGCCACTGCTATCCCTGAAGTCTGAAGTTACTTTAGTTCTCGTCAATTATATTGCATTAAAGATAAATAAAGTATGGGAATGGGAATGGTCTTCTCCGGTACCTCCTATACAATTAACCTTATTTAACTTATTGTATATTCCTGGATTTGCATTCTTTATTCAACTGCTCTGTATTCAGTATAAATAAGTTCGAATTAGGCATTTACTACTGCAAATAAAATTAGATTGCACTGTTCGATTTTCAATACAATACAATTTTGGTTGTTATTTTGGTTCAAAATCGGTGTTCTTTTTCGGTAATAAATAATTGCTAATAGAAATATGAGTATAATTCAAAAGCTTACAAAATTGATTATATTGACATGGCTGGCTGGACGGATAGCTATTTCACTTTTCGCAAAAATACCATCTTCAGCCCCCTCGTCGTTTGTTCTTTCTTGAACATCATCGCCACCTTAAGGGTCTAGAACTTCACAAAATAATTGAAAGGTTTTGGCCACCGGTATGAAAATTCCACTGCCACGCCTCTTAGCGTATCACACATACAAATTGGTTGATTTAGCAAAAATCGATGATCCTTCTACAATTTCTAAATGGGGGACTTTGAAAAGTTGTTGTGTTTTAATTCAGGGTATTTTTTGCAGCAATACAAAAGGTGTTAGGTGAAGGTATAGTCAGTTCACGTGGCTGATATTTTTGAACAGTTTTCTTAAATTGTTTATATTTTCATTCTTTAATTCATTCTATAATTCGGCAGAGTTGATCACACTTTGTCTTTAGCGCTTTTTATTTTAGTGGGTTAGAAATTTGTTAATACTTTCACTTGGTTAAATTATGCTATTTTGTTTCCATATGTGGGTTTTATTATTTTTTTTTTAACTTGCCGATTTCGGATTTTCGTCACCATATGAAAG
>JAHXMU010027788.1:0-36785 GCA_019455685.1 Philornis downsi | reverse complement strand
AAGTCTCTATGAGGACACTTTTCGCAAAGAAAAGTCTCTGTGAGGACACTTTTCGCATAGAAAAGTGTCTGTGAGGACACTTTTCACAAAGAAAAGTGTCTGTGAGGACACTTTTCACAAAGAAAAGTGTCTGTGAGGACACTTTTCACAAAGAAAAGTGTCTGTGAGGACACTTTTCGCAAAGAAAACTATCTCCGCTTACTCCGCTATTTCCGCTTAAGAATATTTTGCTGGTAAAAGAGCGCCTATAAGAGCCTCACAACTATGTGTAATCACTATTTTTTGTAGATAAGGCTATGTATGTGAAAGGCATTGTTGTTTTTAAACAATGCCGAGCCTTATTCTCTATTTATAATTCTGTTTTCGCAAAAATTATTCCACGCACTCCTGTGTTTGATATTTCAGTTTATTTGTTTGTTTTGTTTTTATTTTTTTCCCACAAATTCCCACATCTGGATTGCAAAATTGTCGATTATCGTAAACATTTACTTCAATTAATTTTTTCCAAATATTTAGACAACTGTTTGAGATATGATTTTAGAAGAAGGTCAGAGATATTCAATTATGGGATCAGATAGCGTTAAAATATCCCGAACAATAAGCAAATTCCAGGTCAAATAAATTCCGAAACGAGAGCTCAGTTTCGAAAACGAAGGCTTAGCATTTACGCTATCAGACTTTTCAACATTTGTCCCTTTTTTGAACTAAAAAGTTCAAATGAGATAAACACAAAATGATTCATGAACTGAAAAACTAATTTCGTTTTGGATATACGAAAAAGAAAAACAATTCAATGCAATTTTGATTCGATTGCCAGAATCTGAATAAACGTTTTGTATATTTTCGATTTAGATTTCAAATATTGAAACAAACCTGAAAAAAACACAAGCTATTTTTGGATTTGATTTCGTTTTCATAATAATATTTCGCATTTATCTCTAACTCTTAGAAGTGAATCCTAGCATCACAGTCGCTTTTCATTAGGAAACGTGACTTTACAGTCGCTTTTCATTAGGAAACGTGACTTTACAGTCGCTTTTCATTAAGAAAGGTGACTTCATAATCGCTTTTCTATAAGAAAAATGCCTTCACAGTCGCTTTTCTACAAGAGAAGTGCCTTCACAGTCGCTTTTAATTAAGAAAGGTGACTTCACAGTCGCTTTTCTATAAGCAAAATGAATTCACAGTCGATTTTCATAAAGAAAGTTGACTTGACAGTCGCTTTTCGTTAAGAAAGGTGACTTCACAGTCGTTTTTTTACAAGAAAAGTGCCTTAACAGTCGCTTTCCTATAAGAAAATTGCCTTCAAAATCGCTTTTCTGTAAGAAAAGTGCCTTCACAGTCACTCCCATAAGAAAGCTGCCTCCACAGTGACTTTCTCACAAGAAAACTGCCTTCGCAGTCGATTTTCATAGGAAAAGTGCCTTCATAGTCGCATTCACAGTTTATTTTCTATAAGAACCGTGTTTTCACAGACGCTTTTCTATAAGAAAATTTATTCGCAGGAGCTTTTCTTCTTTTCCGTCGCACACTCTTTTTTTAAAGAAAGGCCTCTCCAAAAGAAAAGTCTGTGTGAAAAGCGTCATTACAGAGGCCTGTCCACATGTCTCCACAGGAATTTCGCAATGTTCACATGGAAACTTTTCTATAGGATTAGTAGATAAAGACACTTTTCACTTTCTGCAAGGACAATTTCTTTATAGCCATATAATGAATTAAATTCATCGGTGGCCTATTGCTGAAATAATCACTTTGGCAAACATTTAAATGAATCTGTCTTTTCACAAACTTTTCCGTATAATAATATTCTTTTGCTTGGAAATGAATTGAAAGACAGATGACAGTCGTGAATACAACATATTCGCCGATATTTGCATGATTCAAGGCTATGTTTGTAAGATTCCAAAAGGAAGGAATATCCCTTCTTTTCTATATTGTGTTGTCCCGTTAATCCCTCACGTATTTGATCAATTTCTCACAGTGATTTACAACGAATTCGTATTTTTGGCGAAATCAATTTATAAATGTAATTGCAATTTTTCTTCCTGCGTCAAGTTTATTTAATGCGGATATGTAATTTCCGAATACTGCGCAAAGGAACGCAAAGAAATACATGTAATTGCAAATGAAGAACTAAGCAAACAACGACAAAGGAATTAATCCCTTGCATCTGGATGTCCCCTCAACTGGTTGCTGGATGTAAACACTTCAATTTTCATTCTTCATAGTTCATGTTCCGTCATCCTTCATTATGAGGCGAATTAATGATTGCAAGGCGATATTCAATGTGATGAGATGCGATATGCAAGAAATGTGAATGTGAATCTTGAGATCACTGGGCAGAATTATGTCTGATTGGCGCCAAATTCCGCACATAGCAACTTGTTTCTGGCAGAACAAAAACAACTCGTAACGCAAACAAAAAAACAAAAACAAAAAGGAATTGCAATTCCTTATTCGTTATGTGAAAGTGCGGTTGTCATTGTTGTTGCTGTAAGGATCTTCTTTTTGTGCATCGTCATTTAATGTGAATTTCAAATCTCTCACAAATTTGCATTTTCACAATGGCCTGGAAGTTATTGCAGTTATGGTCTCTAGAGGTTCGAGGTGCTCTCGTTTATCATTCAGCTGATGCCCAACGAAGTTGTTGGTAAGATCCTTTAAGGCAGCAGACCCATTACGTCTGTGATTTTCTGGTCTTATTTGCAATTTGTTTCGTTTGAAGTTTTTGTTTTATTTATTTATGCTCTCGGCATTACTGCTGAAGTTGTTGTTGGCACATCACTATAAAGCACCAAGATTTATCCAAGTTAAGGTGGATGGATGAATGATTGGATGGTTTGTATCTGATGGTGAACCTTTTGTCTCGTGCTAAGTGTAGTCAGAAAAAAAAAATATCTTGAAGAACCCACGGAGGCCCCTCGCCTCGTTTGAGTGTGCGAAATAACTTCTGGTTTAATTCAATTCCTTGGTGTAATTTTTCGCAAATGATGACGACGGTGACGACGACGTCGACGATGCCGATAAGGGAGCAGGAGAAGGCAATATTGAAGCAAGAAAGAAGATGACGTTCTTGCGCCTTTATGTGATTTATTTATGTTGCATTAGGTTAATTTTTGGCACAGCTGCGCGCGTTTCATTTCATTTAGCGCTATTTTTGATTTCTGTTTCTTATTTGTTCCATTTTAATTACGGGTTCATGTGATGTTTCTCATGTTTCGTGAGCGCATGCTTTTTTGTACGCGTTCGCCAAAATGTTGCATAAGGCATTGAAAGTAAACTGAAAAAATATTGTGCTAGGTCAGCTCGCCCTGAATGTTTTTTTTTTTTTTTGATCCTTTTCGTCACAACGAGAAATACATCCTTTACTTGCATCCATTTGGTTTCGTAGATCTTGTGCATAATAAGATGTTTGCCTACCGCTTAAGTTTTAAAATATGAGAAAATCATTGCAGATCTAATAAATCGATAAATTCGACATTTCCCAATGGCACAAGTGCTCGGAAAATTTTTTAATACAAGCACTACCTTTCGAGCAGAGTTTTGAAAAACTCAAAAAATTAAACGAATTCATGATCATATTAGAGTTAATGACTATTGAGATGGATTAACTCGACAGTAGTGCGCCGTCTGTCGCTCTTAGACAAACTTCCCCAAAGTCGTTCATTATCTGTCATTGTGTCAAAAAGCATTAATGTGGTGCGGGAGCTGATACTGCAAGCTTGCTATGTAACAACGTAAAATCGAGGCATTCTTTGTCATTAATTCCATTCGCATAGGTTTGATAATGCTTAAGCTTTAGACTGTCAAAAAGACTTTTTCGCTTATTCAGACCAGCGCTCGAAAAAAGTTTGATCATTGCCATTCAACAGATTAGATTACAACAAGACGCAAATAATGCATCTTTCAGGTTAGCCATATCCAATAAAATTTTTACGTTAGCAAAGAAATTCCTTTTTGTCCGCTTGTTTCATATGTCAAGTAGCACTGTCATATTAAAACAAATACAGAACGGCCATTTAGAAATGAGAAAAAATATAATTTGGGTTCTCTGACTGTTATCTACCAGGGAATAACCAGAATTCTACAAAAATCGCCGAGCTGTGTTTGAATGGTAATGCCATCGAAAATTCTTCTAGCTATAGTTAGTTTTGTTAACCTAAACTGAATGCTTTGACTGAAGCTCAAATTTTAAACCAGCCTAACGTTCGTTGACAGCCCCAAAAGTAGGATGCCATGCGATGGCCTCATAATATTAGTTGCACAACTAAGTTCCCGCTGTTTGTCAATAGGTGGCGCCAGTTGCAAGTGCTAGTCGATTCTGCCATAACCTAAACGCCATAAGCCAAGCTTAGGCATATGATAAAAATACCGCCTCGACACAACAGCGATTTTCTTTTAGCGTCATATCCTTTTGGTTGTGTGAATATGTATGATTTTATGCAAAATAATCGTCATATGTGGAAGTATCGATTTTCTTCTTTCAATCGAAGAAAACAGCGGCTGAAGCTCAACGAGAGCTTCAAAACGTTTACGGAGACTCGGCTTTAAATCGAGATTACTTCCATTGCTCTAAAGACGGTGTTTGATGTTGACGGTCGTTCGCGTGAAGAAAGACGAAGAACCTTTGAAGACACTGAATTGATGGCATTGCTTGATGGAGATCCGCGTCAAATGCAGATAGAGCTTGCTTCAGTATTAGGAGTTACCCGGCAAACCATTTCCAAGCGAGTGCATACGTTAGGAATGATTCAAAAGCAAAGAATATGAGTTCCTTATGATTTGAAGCCAAGGGATATTGAGCGTAGTTTCTTCGCCTGTTAACAACTATTTCAGCGACAAAAAAGGAATGTTTTTCTCCATCGTATTGTAATGGGTGATGAAAAATGAATTCATTACAGAAATCCAAAGAAAAGAAAGTCTTTGGGGTTGCCCGGTCACGCTTCTACGTCGTCGCCTCGGCCGAATATTAACGCTGCTTAGGTTATGCTCTGTATTTGGTGGTTTATAGACCTGTTGTTAAATTATCAGCTGTACCAAAATTAATGGCTAAGTTGGTTAATAATAAATTATTCTCTGTTGTAAAAAAATAGCATAAACACACATCAACGTGGCTTCTACCGTGATAGATCCACGACCACAAATTTTACAATTTTTTTGTAATTATTGCACTACTGCTATGGAAAGTAGGTTTCAGACGGATGTGTTATATACAGAATTTGATATACTTGATCAATATGTGTTAATTTATAGACAGAAAATGTTAGGTTTTCATTTAAATATGTTAAATTGATTAAAGTCTTATTCGTCAGAAAGAATATTTGTCACAACTGTATTTCTGAACCTGTAAATGCCAATCAGATGTACCATAAGGTAGCCATCTTGGCCCACTTTTATTTTTATTAATTATTAACGATATTTCCTAAGTGTTTAAATTTTGTAATGTCTTGTTATAATATGGCGATTTAAATTTATATTCTATTGTTTAAAATCTAAAATTTGTTTTACAATGATATTGATGGTTTTTTGAATTGGTGTGTGTATATGGAATTGAATTTTTCTAAATGAGCATCAGCCGTCGTTTTCTTCAATTAAAAGAAGAAAATCAATACTTCCTGCATATGACAATTATGACGATTACACAACCAAAAGAATATGACGTGAAAAGAAGATTACTATTGTGCCAAGGCGGTATATTTACCACACACCTAAGCTTAACTCATGACATTTAGCTTATGACAGAATCGACTAGCACTTACGGCTTCCGCCATCAATTGGCAAACAGCGGGAACTAAGTGCGCACCTAATATTTGACAGAGAAATTATAATGAAGGACCTTGGAGTTTATATTGACTTTCAACTTTCATTTCAAGTTCTTGAAACGAAATTTTAGATATTTTAAAGACTCATTCACACTAAGGGTACAATATTTGTAAGAATGCATCTGTAAGGACTCAGCCCAATAGATTGAAATGAATAAATAAATAAATAATAAGTTCATCTTGAACAAAAATTATAATGAAAACATGAAAGGAAAAAACGTAAACGTTTTAAGGACCATGATTTAAAATATACACCGACATCAACAACATTTAAACTCTTTGCAAAGAAGATGGCTCTGTCCACCTGTCTGAATTAGGATATGCATTTTTAACGAATAAGAGATTCAGACACATTGTGCCCAGTTTATACTTGTACGCCACCATACTGCCGCAATGTGCACTAAGACAAATTTATTCTATGCGCAAGCCCCAGCGCAAAAAAGATATCGCTAACAGACTTACAGATAACGTAACACAACCTACTTCAACCACTAAAACTGATGTTCTAGTCTATGGCAATGCCGGCAAAAGCTGTAAAAAAACATCGCACAGGCAATCTGACTTACTATGCAGAACATCGCCTTACTTCTGAGAAGCATGTTGCATGCATGGCAACGCTGCAGCCAATCGTAACACTTGCTGCAAGGGAACACTGTGAGAAGAAGAGAAGAGAGATAGATCGACTTTTTAAGCGGAAGAAACGGTTACGGAATATGCGGGATAATGAGGAAAGTATATAAAAATACAGAGATGGAGGCGTAACCCGCAAATTATACTTAAAGTTAAAATGTAAAAAAGTCGTCCTCTTTAAAAATTGCAATGGAAACCTTGCGATAGATATGCAGAGTACACTGCAATCATGTGGAGGGAAAACGCTTCTATAAGTTGCTAGTGAAAAAGTTTCAACGTTAGCATAGATTGGCCAAAACTAGCACTGGAAGACAATATTTGAATGTAAGGACGACAAAGCTACGGCTGGCGATGATCTGTCGACAAAGCTTTTAAAAACAGAGCTATTAAAAAAACGAACACGAATTACACCCTAAGCATGATTTGCGTCTCCGTTGATTGAATCTAAGCCTATGTAAGCCTATTTGGCATGTATGCGAAAAATTATCGATGGAAGTGTCTGTACTAGATAAGCCTAAAGCATATTCAATCTGAGCTGATTGGATCTTATCAAAGCTGAACAGATATTGCTACATAGCGATAAATTTTGGAGAAGACTAAAGGCAAACTGATTTGCATACTTCTTCCGGTCAACTACAAAGTTGCCTTTAATGGTCCAAAATGGCAAGAATTATACGAAGCATTGGCAGAGTTTAATATTCATAAAGCTCATACGTGTTTGTAAAATGACGCAGGCTGACAACATGTAGCTTTCATTAAAGAGACTGGCAAAAATCATGGAAAAACCATGCAATACCTATGTAAGACGACCTCTTCAACATACTTTTAGAAATGATTATGAGGATTGATAGCACATGCAACAAAATCCATACGATACTTGAGCACACTGATGACTGATGTTATTAGTTAGAAACTGTAAGATGTTACTACAGCCTTCTTAAGCGTTGAGGAAGTCAAAGCCCTCTATTGCAAATTTGAAGTACAAGATTAACATCGATGCTGCTTTTGGAACGCATAAAAATTCAATCAATTCAATTTTCTAGTTTTACTTTTTCTAGTTTTTTTTTACATGACCCTGCTAAAAATTAATCGAAACAATACTGATTACACTTCATATGTCGTCCACCAGTTCTTCCTAGAAAGATTTTTCTTGACCATCAACAGATTCTTGGGTGTTTTTTCTTTGCTTTAACCTCTGTGACCCACCTAATGTTTTATTTATATTAAAAAAAAAAAACTTTTTCTCGATTATTTTCTTTGCTAACAATGAAAACTAGAAATAGAAAGGCAAACCATTTGGCTCATTAACAAATACCAGACATGTCGCTCTCTTCCCAAAGATATAAATCCAACCACCCATTGCAACAGCATCAAGTCTTTTGGTTTACTGTCGTCTGGTCTTCTTGAGAGGTCAGTGATCACTAAACATTGTATTTCTTATAGTAAATCAAAGGATGTATTGTTGTTCTTATTTTTTCCCCTCAAAGAGTTATTCAAATAGAGCAGAGGAAAGAAAACTCATTTGTAAAGAAGCGCGCGCGCGGCAAAGTTTATACTTCCCTCTCTTTTTTTTAATGCAAAACGAGCTTTTTCAAAAGAGTCTGCATATGACAAGGAGAATAAAGGATATAGGATCCTGTTTTCTTGCTTAAATTTAGTTAAGAAAAAATACAGGTTTTATCAATTTGCTATTCTTTTTGTTAATTTCAAGGGGTTTGTCTTATTCATTTTTTGTTTTTTTTTCAAATGTCAGACAGGTCTTTTCAGAAATCAGCTGAGCTAGATTATTAGCATATATAGTGACATTTTCAACCTGTAAGAGTACAATGAATTAATACAATTTGAAGGCAAAAGAATTTTAAGACTACAAATGGTTACATTTTCAAACAACAGAGATTTTTAATTAAGATTTTCAATTAAGATTAAGATAAATCAAACTTAGCAAAAATAGAAATTATTTAATAAAATTCGTTAAAATTAATGAAAAATACAGACCAAAACGCCACAGAAATTCACATGAAATACATTGGCGCAAAAGTAAAGGACGAAGTGCCAAAAAGGGCTGGAATTTTGTCAAAAAATTACCTGAATTAACACAATAAGAAGATCTCAATTAAAACTTCTAATGCTTAGGTATTAAAGGCAAACCATTAATTTTTCTAAATTGACTAATTTATATGTGTGGTACACCTAAGGGGCGTGACAGTGCAGTCAATCTGGGAATATTTGAGTTAAATTAGATAATTTGTATGGTAGATATCAAGAAGGGTGCGGTTATCTGGTAGATTTTTTAAACTTAATCGAGCTTTATAATGCAATACAATTGACAAAATTCTAAATTGCTTCAGTCTACGAATTAGAGCCGTAGAATAAATTAAATTTTCATGAATCATTCAATTATTATGGGAGATATTAGAAAGAGCGCAGCAATGCCGTCCGTTTTCATTCTCAGAATTAAGTTTATCAGCGAAGTCGGTATGACTTCTTGAAAGATATAAAGCAATGAATATATTGATTAAGATGGTCATTAGTACAGAAAAGAAGTGGTTACTTGTTAGTATTTCTTAAATTTCACAAAGCCGTGTGATTCTTTACAATAAAAAATATAGGTTGCTATATATATTTCCCATACAAGGTAAAAGAGGCAAGAGAACACGTGATGAACTTTCACTCTAAGGTCCTATGTAAGAAAACCCTTAATATATCCCAAATTCGATTGAACTTAGTTTAATTGAATAAAAGATATGACTTCAAAATTACCCAAAGCAAACTGATGAAACCAAAATTGCGCTTCATTGGCTGCTGCAGCATCAAGACCATTAACGCAATCCACATTTTCAGCTGCTGCCTTCCGTTTTCGTCTTTATCGCAGGAAAACATTTTCTTTTCCTGGAGTCCATCTTCAACGGGCGCTCAAACAGAAATGTCTACGTGTTGTTTTTTTTTTTTTTTTTTTGAGCAAGAAATCTTATCATTCTAACGTCGTTTAACGTAACGCGATCGCATTTACACAAACGCGGAATAAGGATTACTAAAACCATCTATAATAAAAATCATAGATCTCTTTTTAACTATACCTCATATAGAAGCTTCAAAGGTATGAACCCAAAAATATGCACGATTTTTTTTTCTTTGTAACTACAGATACTCATAGTGAAATTTATCCGAATTGGATTGAAGTAAAATATACCCATGCGTTGGCAAACTACTGCATTTTTTCCTACTTCCCATTTTCAAATCAGGTCTCCTACATCGATATCCTACGAAGCAAAGGCTCAGGAAAAAATAGAAAAAATTGGACAGAAAAACTGGATAAAAACTACATATAAGAACAATATTTAGTAATGCATTCATCACAATTCAAAAATTTTGATACAGAAAAACTCATGTTTTTCCTCCCGAATTTCCCCAAGCTTAACGATCTTCGAAATTATTTACTACAAAAATTAGTTTCATAACTTTTAAAATATATAAGAAAGTAGGTACGAAAAGTCCATTAGCACTTTAGTATCTTAGGTTGATTTTTAAACGGACACTGTACTTATTGGAAGGGAAGCTCCAAACATAAATTCAAAAAACTTCTATTGTTGCCAATAGGAATAAAGTCCGCTTATTTGAAAAAGAATTAAATTTAATTTTGGAAAATGTCACCTTTCGATTTTATCGAAAAGCCACCAACAACAAGCAGCACCAGGCAAAAACTGTAACAAATTATTGGCAGAAACTGTAACAAATTATTTTAATTTAATAAAATATTTTTTTCAATTCATTTTTCATTTTTCTTTGATTGTAGGATTTAGTTTTTTTTTTTTTTTTGGTTTATTTAATTTTTTTTTTTTTGCATTTGGAGTAATTAAATAACATGCAAAGTTGGAGGCAACCTATCTGTCAAGATAAACAACACTTAGTCGCACAGGCGATTATTTATAATTAATTGGGTGAATTAATTTAAACGTGGTCGTACAACCGCTTACGTCGTGCTTGGCATGAAGGCCCACTTGAGGGAGATTTTGGACGGGGATTAACGATATTGTCCATTAGCACTTCAATATCATAGGTTGATTTTTAAGCGGACACTCTACTCATTGGAGACGACTAACCAGACGACTAAATTCAGGGAGCTGGAATTATTTCCAATGAGAACAGAGTCGGTTTGTTTCGAAAAACACTTTTTATTTGCCGAAAAGACATTTGTCCATGTTTGTCAGATATGACCACAAATTGTTTTAAATTAATAATACATTTTTTACATTTATTATTTCATTTTCATTTTATTGTAAACGTTTTTTTTATTTTTCGATCTTTCTGTGTAATTGGAGTAATTAAATCACATGCAAACTTAGAGGCAACCTATCAGTCAAGATAAACAACTCTCTAATTAGCCGCACGCTAGATTATTTATAATTAATTGGGTGAATTAATTTAAACGTGGTCGTACAACCCCTTATGTCGTGCTTGGTATGGATTCCAAGTTGAGGGAGATTTTAGACGGGGGTTAACGATATTGTCCATTAGCACTTCAATATCATAAGTTGATTTTTAAACGGACACTCTTCTCATTGGAACCGACTTACCAAATGTATATTCAGGCAGCCTCAATTATTTCCAATAAGAACAGAGTCAGTTCATTTCGAAAAGCATTTAATTGAATTTTAGAAATTGACACTTTTTATTTGCCAAAAAACCATCAACAATAGGCAGCACCAGACAATAGCCATTTTTGACAAAATTATAACAAATTATTTTAATTTAATAATAATTTCTCTTTTTAATTTTTTGTTTCAGTTTTATTTTATTGTAAGTTTTTTTTTTTTTGGTTTTGTTTTTGCATTTGGAGTAATTATATCACTTGCAAAATTAGAGGCAACGTGTTCGGCAAGATAAATAACATTATAATCAGCCGCACATGTGATTGTTTATAATTAGTTGGATTAATTAATTTAAACGTGGTCGTACTACCGCTTACGTCGTGCTTGGCATGAAGCCCCACTTGAGGGAGATTTTGAACGGGGATTAACGATATTGTCCATTAGCACTTCCATATCACAGGTTGATTTTTAAACGGACACTCTACTCATTGGAGACGACTAACCAGACTACTAAATTCAGGGAGCTGCAATTATTTCCAATGAGAACAGAGTCGGTTTGTTTCGAAAAACACTTTTTATTTGACGAAAAGACATTTGTCCATGTTTGTCAGATATTGCCACAAATTGTTTTAAATTAATAACACATTTTTTAAATTTTTTATTTCATTTTCATTTTATTGTAAACCTTTTTTTTTTTTTGTTTTTCGATCTTTCTGTGTAATTGGAGTAATTAAATCACATGCAAATTTAGAGGCAACCTATCCGTCAAGATGGACCACTCTCTAATTAGCCGCACACTATATTATTTATAATTAATTAGGTGAATTAAATTAAACGTGGTCGTGCAACCGCTTACGTCGTGCTTGGTATGGATTCCAAGTTGAGGGAGATTTTAGACGGGGGTTAACGATATTGTCCATTAGCAGTTCAGTATCATAGGTTGATTTTTAAACGTACACTGAACTCATTGGAAACGACCTACCAAATGTAAATGCAGGCAGCTTTAATTATTTCCAATAAGAACAGAGTTGGTTTACTTTAATTTTGGAAAATTACACTTTTTTAATTGCAACGTTTGACAGAAACTGAAACAATCTATTTAAATTTATTAATACAGTTTTTTTTCATTTTTATTTCATTGTAAACGTTTTATTTTTTAATTTTTCGATTTTTCTGTGTATTTGGAGTAATTAAATCACATGCAAAATTAGAGCCAAACATATCCGTCAAGAGTAAACAACACTATAATTACCCGTACACGCGATTGTTTATAGTTAATTAGGTGAATTAATTTAAACGTGGTCGTACAATCACTTACGCTGAGCTTGGCGCGAAAATCCAGTTGAGGGAGATTTTGGACCAGGGTTAACAACGTTATTCCGACTGATCGACGAGTGAAATTGTAGGAGAAGAACGAAGAACGGTCACGAATTGTCACAGTGCAAAAAAAAAAGAAGTGTCTGTCCATAAATCCGAGATCTTTTTATGAAGAGCTTCACGTAAATGAGGAAATTCATAATGCATAATAACACAATAATCGAAGAAAACTGACAGTGATTTTTTTCCGGTTTGATTTGCATTCGTCACGATAACACCCGAATGGTCGGTTGATCCAAGGATCATCTCCCGTAATAATGTAACAATAACGTACTGGTAGAAAGATTTCATTACAAAGTTTAACGCGACGGTCTTTTTCGAAAAAAAGAGAAAAAAAAAAAACGCTTTTGGTACCAATCGAGATATGACTCGTTTGAGGCCCGAAATGTCTGAGGCAAAAAATGATCCATTTGAATTGTTGATCGACGGGTTTCGGGCACCAAATCTAGGATTTGTTAAATGCGACTTTCGTCGATGAAGGTTGATGGTCTTTCGGGCACCCTGCGTCTTCAACAAATTTCCGACTTTCTTTGAACTGTTTATACCATATCATTTCGGCAAGGCCTCTTCAACGGAAGCTTTCTGCAACATTATAAGCAGCAGAAATTCCTTCCTCTATCTCTATATAGTGATATATTCAGAGGTACTTTTTCCAGACATGATTTTAAGACAGTAAAAATTATCAAACTTTCGTGACATTTTTGTTCATTTGTTGACATTAATGTCGCACTTCCGACCACTGAATTGCAAGCATATTTCCAAAGATATCGAGCCTCTAGACTTTTTTTCAGACCTACGTAAAGCCCCAAGTTTACATAGATAAGCTAACTTATTCCGTGAGTGGGAAATTGGAGTTCCAAATTTCTCAAGCCACTAGAAATGCTTGAGTGCGTCATCGAACGCAGTTACGATCAACATTTGAAAGAGACGGTGCTTAAAATATAAATGTAAAGCGTGGCTCTTTTGTGTGTGAACTCCTTATACATTTCTTTTAATAGGTTAAGAGTTGAAATACGATCTTAAGACATATATATTAAGACATAAATATCGGGATACTTTTAAATAAAGTTAATTCAAAGATTTCACACCCATAATTTAAGAAGTGATCAAAAGAACTTAGGTTATTTATTTTGATAACACTTCAGTGTTAGTAAGTAATTCTTGTCCGATTTCGCCAACTTTTCTTCTGTTGCACTCGGGTATTTCTTAGCTACTATTGGATCAGGCAGGTTACCAATCTCCAGAGAATGATTATATGTAAGTATACGATCATCGGTTTAATTTAGATTTTTTGAACCAAATTTCTTTTATTTTATATTTCCTTTTTTCCCGAAAATAGCGCAGGAACTCCTTAACTTTTTAACATATATTTTGAATTTCGACAAACAACCGACAGAATTTGTACGTTAAAAAGTTACAAGAATTACACCAATAATCACACTTCGGTTACATTTTACAAAATTTGTAAACCAATAATTAAAAGTAATAAAAAAGACAGAAATAGGCTTACTCCAAAGTTGGAGACGAGCTGATGCTACTTCGACCACAGTCAAATAGGTTGATCTGCAAACCGCAAGCTCCAACTCCACAGTACTCGTATTTCAAGACAAAAATATCGCAATATTTTTAAATAAAGTCAATTTAAAGATTTCACCCTCATAATTTTAAAAGTGTTCAAAGAACTTTTGTTCATGCATTTTCATAACGCTTTAGTGTACGTGTGTTAGTAATTATTGTCAGCTTTCGGATTTTTTTTTCTTTTTGCAATTTTGGGATCACTCGGATGTTTCTTAGCTACAATTAGATCAGGCAGGTGGCGCTGTTACCAATCTCCAGAAAATGATTATATGTAAGTACACGATCGTCGGTTTAATTTAGATTATTTGAACCAAATTTCTTTTATTTTGCATTTACTTGTTTTTGCATTCATTTTGAAAACAGCGGAGGAACTCCTTAACTTTTTAACATATATTTTGAATTTCGACAAACAACCGACAGAATTTGTACGTTAAAAAGTTACAAGAATTACACCAATAATCACACTTCGGTTACATTTCACAAAATTTGTAAACCAATAATTAAAAGTAATAAAAAAGACAGAAATAGGCTTACACCAAAGTTGGAGACGAGCTGATGCTACTTCGACCACAGTCAAATATGTTGATCTGCAAACCGCAAGCTTCAACTTCACAGTACTCGAATTTCAAGACAAAAATATCGCAATATTTTTAAATAAAGTCAATTTAAAGATTTCACCCCCATAATTGTAAAAGTGATCAAAGAACTTTTTATCTTCATAACACTTTAGTGTGCGTTTGTTAGTAATTCTTCTCAGATTTCGGTGATTTTTTTTTCTTTTTGCAATTTTGGGATCACTCGGATGTTTCTTAGCTACAATTAGATCAGGCAGGTGGCGCTGTTACCAATCTCCAAAAAATTACTATATATAATTACACGATCGTCGGTTTAATTTAGATTATTTGAACCAAATTTCTTTTATTTTGTATTCACTTTATTTGCATTCATTTTGAAAACAGCGGAGGAACTCCTTAACTTTTTAACATAAATTTTGAATTTCGACAAATAACCGACAGAATTTTTACGTTAAAAAGTTACAAGAATTACACCAATAATCACATTTCGGTTAAGTTTCACAAAATTTGTAAACTAGTAGTTAAGAGTCATAGAAAAAAAGAAATAGGCTTACCCCGGATTTGGAGTGGACTCCGACCACAGTCAAATATATTGGCCTCCAAACCCCAAGCTCCAACTTTACAGTATTTACAAATTGTTTCCAAGACATATCTAGGGCTGATTTAGAATGTATGTATGTTGAAAAATAAAGAAAGTTTTTCCCAACTTTTTTGTGTTTTCTTTGTTAGATCGGTTAGTTTTGGTACCGACTTTGTATTCTAGATGACCTAATTGGATCCTAAACTGAACCGACCTTAGGTAGACCAACTCTATTCTCACTACGGTATATTCTGGATAATCTCAATAAAATCAAATCGAAGCATACCATTCGTTCGTCGTCTATAAGACAAATACTGTATGAAGCTATGGTCGAGTAGGACAGAAATCTTAGTGAACTATTTTACACCAAATACAAATTTTGGCAAGGCGACAGCCTATCGTGCGACATCTTCAAAATATTATATTGTAAGATATGATTAGAGGACAGCCACGCTTAACACGGCTGCCACTATATTTAAAAAAGAAAACTGCTGCTTGCGTATGCTAATAATATATGCTTTGTAGGTAAAAGACAGATATAACTGCAACTTTCTCAAGAATTGAGAAGGAACCAGCGCAAAAATAGGTCTGGTGATAAACAAAGCTAAACTGAATGATTTACTTCGTTTGGAACACTGTGCGTACTTTGACAACAATAATATCGAAGTGGCAGAAGACTTAATCTTACTCTTTTCCGCCATGAATGAACATTTTGGTGTCAACCTGGAGATTAGAGCAGACAAAGCCATGCCACAACAAAAAAAAAATCCGGCATTGAATTTACCCCTCCTTCTGTAAGGCGCGGAATCATAAGTTATGACACAAGCGGATGGAACAGTTCTGGAAGTCTTTGCCAGAAAAATTTTCCGATTAATATAGATGCATCACCATTAACGTATGAGCTGTATTAGCTATATACCGACATTGACGTAGTCCAGCGCATCAGTATACAGCGATTGCGTTGGTTGCGCCATGTTATGCGTATAGGTCCAAGAGCTACAGCATGCCAGCAAGTCTTCGACGACGAAATCGATGAGTGACACAGAAGAGGACGACCAAGACCCCGTTGGAAGAACCAGGCTTTTGAAGTACTGTCAAAACTTGGTGTGACGAATTGAATTCCAAGCGCTTGGGATTATTTTGTTCGTGCCGCGTATAATAGATAAGAAAGTCTATTCTTGTTGCCTTCCAAGTGAATAAGTAGGTGTTTAAATGTCGGAAATAGATTTTAAAAGATTGGCATCAGTTGACAAACCGAATATATCTGAAGAAGACTACGAATATGACGAAATTTCCAAAGTAGGCCGTGAGGAAAAACTTGATGGAGAATTAATTTATATATCTATTTTGAATTGTAAAGCACACAATCATTAATATGGAGTGTAATGTATTTGTTCTTAGCACCAAAAGTATTCACATAGTTTTACGCGTGAAACTCAGTTCGTCTTAGGACAGAAAAATGTACCGGCAAAAGTTAAACAATTGGCCCACCAAGTTGGTATTCATGATTGAAAGTTTCCTTCCCCTCTTTCTTACTAAGCCTGTTTTCGTCAAAGCAAACAAGCTTAACATAAAGGCAGAGTTTATTAAAATTTATTGCACTGCAAGACAGGATTTTCATTACACTTTCGAGATTTTTGTCAAAATAAGAACAAACTTGAATGTGCATCAAAGTAATTCTTCAATACAATACAACGCTTTTACAAATCATTTGGTGAAGGAATTTACAAATTTCTAAGATTGAGAATATTCAGCTGCAAACTAACACAAAGGAAACAGAAAATAAAATATAATCACATGTATTCACCTCTCTTAAAATATGTATTTTTAATAAGCATTTTCGTCATTAAAAATATTCTTTTGCTTATATTTTCATTAATTGTCAGCTTTCTCCTTTTCTTTTCTTTTAACCTCCATGACCCCCACATGTTTCGTTTACACACAACAAACTTTTTCTCGCTTATTTTCTTTTTTAACAAGTAGAACTAGAAATAGAAATGCAAACAAGTTGGCCCATTAACAAGTATCAGCTGTGTCCTCTTCGCCAAGGATGTATAATCCAACCACCACCCATTGCCTCAGCATCACTTTTTCAGGTTTGTTGTCGTTTCGTCCCCTTAGAGGTCAGTGATCACCACCTATTGTTTGTAGTTGTAGTTCTTTGCAAATCAAAGGATGTTTTGTTGTTTTTATTTATTCCCTCAAAAACTTATTCAAATTGTATGGCTCAAGAAACTCATTTGTAAAGAAGCGCGCGCGCGGCAAAATTTCCTTTCCCTCCTCTTTTTTTTTTTTTGTACAAAACGAGCTTTTTTTCTTAAAGGAATCTGTGTACAATAAAATATTAAAGGACATTTCCAGTTTGCCTTTGTTCACCATGATAGACAAATACATGTTCTAATCATTTTCTAAATTCTTTTTTCTAAATTATTTTATTCGAAACGTTTTGTTTTCTGTCCTTTCTACTATTGTTGAAGTATTTTACAGAACATTCGTGCGGTCTCGGAGAGCTGAGAACAGGTTTAGCCGAAAACGAAGTGTTTTGGTTTGGGGTATTAGAAAAAAAGGTATGCTAACCTGCTAAAGGACCTTGGTATACTTTACTATTAAGAGATGAGCGGATGATAAGGCTAATAGTGGTTGATTTAAACAAAAGACCATTTAACACTTCATGAAACAATTTGCAAATTGTTGCTGATGTCTTTAGAGTTGTTGATGCTAGGAAATAGATAATTTGCTGTTGTACATTTCACTGGGAGATCCGCGAATTGAAGGGCATAAAACGCGTCTTCCGCGTGTGTCTTTGCGTATTGAAATACCGTCTCCTGTCCTTTTTTGGGCGGCAGCATCCTCGATGGTTGCTAGCAAATAGTTTTGAGTACGACATCCCAAGTAAAATCAATTTGAATTAATGAATTAAGCGCCGTAGAGAACTCCAAGCACTTCGAACTATTTCCTCCCTCACCAGGAAAAATAATTGATTGGTTATAGACATGAAATTCGTATCTGCTTAAAGTGGTTGTTAGGCTACATGGATGGAAACAATTATACACATTCTAAACCACACATCGTAGGAAGAATTGTAGAGGGTCAGTTAGGCCTTAAAAAACTTTCGTATTCGTACACTTAACCATTTGCAGCGTAACAATGTTGACACTCTTGGAAACCTAACAGATTATTTGGTTCACAAACATTAACAGCTGTTGGGTGAACTGACTTATCCGTTTGCTGAAATTTGATTTCTCTTTTGTTTTGTAATTTGTTCGCTAAGGCGTTGATCTTTAGATTTGAATATCAGATTTTGGCCCGCTATATTGATATAAAGGATTTGATCATATTTCCGAATGTTTTAGAAATGCCGCAATTTGTGACTTTCTATTTTAACTCCTTTTTTCATATTTGAGCCACTGTAACCAAACAGAGAATTCTCTATCAACCAAATATATGGCAGATTACAGTCCGCCCCTGAGATGCACGTTCCGAAATTACCATCACCAAGTTTAAGAAAAATCTTAATATTTCGTAATTTCAAAATTTAAATGTTATATTTTGTGCTTTTTGCTAACCCGCATTGGGAAATAAATTCATTGTTACAAATTTTAAAATAATCTCAGAATCTATATATTTAAATTTTAACTTTTAACTTTTTGATATTAACATTTCTTATTCATACAGGGTGGCTAACGTGGAATGTTGCAATATTAAGAAACTCAAAGAACTTTTCTGATTCATATAAACTATTTTTTCGTTATTCTTTTGAAAAACAATGAAATTTTATTTCAATATTTCAATATTTTAATGCTTTCTAAAAATAATGGATTCTCAATGACCACCAACAAGCCCGGTGATGCATGACCGACATCGGTATATGTTTCTAACTGAAGGCATGCAGCGGAAGTTACAAAGCGTTTCTTAAAATCGTCCAAATATCAGGATTTTATTTTGTTAGATTCCTAGTGGAAGTAGACTAACAAGAAAAAAGCAGGTGCGGTAAAATTGAGAGGCTTTGGAGACAAAAGAAATACGAAATAAGCCCGTTGGGAAATGTTCGCTACAATCCTTCTATAAATCTTTCTAAAACAGGGGAGAGATTCATTCTTTGCATGTGCAAGTGCTTCCCGGCAGGACCAAATTTTTGGCCGAATTCGAAGTTAGCTTGGCCATGACAAAAAGATTTTCATGACCAACTCGGTCTCGTAACTCAAGCGATTCGACTTAAAACGAATATGTGTATAGACAAGTTTGCGAGGGCGGTACCAAAACAAAGACACAAAAAAGTTGGGAAAATTTTTCTTTACTTTTCAACATAATCTTTTTTTAGCACGATACACTTTTTCTAGCGATATTTAATAGCTTCTATACCCTGTTTATAGTAAGAACTGTCAGATTCCTTAAAATAGTCATCAACCGCGCACACAGCCTCTTCATTGTTGGCAAATCTTTTACCACCGAGCAATCTTTTCAGGTTTGCAACTAAAAAATAGGGGCTAAATCTGGCGAATAAGGTGCGTGATAAAGCAATTCGGGTTTTAATTCATTAATTTTGGCCACCGCAATAGTGGATGTGAGAACTAGGGTATTGTCTTGATGAAACAACACTTTATTTTTTGCCAAATACGGTCTTTTTCTATAATTTCATCACCTAAATGTTTTTTCCTTTCTGAAGATAACCAATAAAAAAAAATTATCCCAAGCGCGTCCTGAAAAACAGACGTCATAGCCTTGTCAGCTGATTGAACCGTCTTCGCCTACTTTGGACACGATTCTGCCATTCCAGTCCACTGCTTCGATTGTTCATTTGCCTTAGGTGTGAGGTGGTGAACCCATGCCTCATCCATGGTTATAAATCGGTTCAAATATCCGGTTTTGTTGCGGCGAAACATCGCCAAACATTCTACTACAACATCTTCTTCTCTTTATTGAAAGTAAACGCGGCACCCATCTGGCGCACAGCTTTCTCATCTTCAAATCTATGGACAATACACGATGTGTAGCACTTTTTGAAATGCCGATCATTTCAGCTAACTCACGCACCTTCAACCGACTATCATCCGATACCATTTTGTGGTATGTGGATTTTTTTAACTGTGTCTGATGGGGACAATTCAATTACTTCAACCGTAGTGTTCATCTTAGCAGCTTGTACGACTTCGTTTAATATTGGTTGGACTAAGACGTTTCAAATGGAAATATTAAATAACATAGCGATGACCAATTTTTTCTATTTTTACAAATTTACTGAGATCGTTTACTTTCGATGGCTCAAATAAAAACACTAAACAATACAGAGCCTTAAAACTTAACGCACATGTTTTTTAAAGTTACCACTTTTCGCCAAATTATTTTTTCAAACTGCTGGCACCATTTGTACGTCAGCTCGGCTAGTTTTAGGACCAGCTTCGTAAATGGAAATAGAATCATATCGCATTCAGGTATGTACTATATAAGGCTTCAAGTGAGTATTTTTACAAGGCGAATTGTAAAATACCTAAATTCTATCTGTGAAGTGCGATCCTTCCAACAGAACAAATTCCATTTTATTTCACTAACGAAGTGTTCGCTGTTGGTGAAATAGCGCTTTTCTATAACTTATTGATAATGCAAATAGAGGTTTTTAATTTGCTTCTTTTTTTTGTTTTGTTTTTGTTATTAGTTTTGAAAATCTCCTGGAATTTGTTCAGAAGAAAACGTCAAACTGAAGTTAACCAAAGGCTTTTAATGTAAAACTATTTGGTACATTTTTAAATGCATTCAGACGTGATACAAATGAGCAATCGAAATAAAACTTTTAATTTTCAGACGAATTTTGACGTATCTTTCAATCTCTCTCAAAGGAAATTTGCAGTGGATTTTCATTCACACCTTTTTATTCTACAGCTCGCTAAAATTTAAGAGAAATTGTTTTTCTATATAAACTAATATTGTAATACTACAAAATATTAAAAGTCTATCTTGCATTTGTCCTGAATTCAATTCAATTGCAACTTTTCAAAGATGTTATTAGCAGCGGTTGCAGGCTAACATATTGGTCTTGTGCCAATTTTGCGAAGTACAAAACCCTTTAGAAGAACGAAAGAAAGATTCTTATGAAAACGGCAGACCACGAATAAAATCCATCCATAAACATCGCGCGAAATCACAAACACTGGCCAACCTTTTAAGCGCACTTTTCATTTCGCATCTGCCGGTAAGAAAAAATCACAACGCAAACCCAGGGAGGACTGGTGTGTGTTGAGCTAAGCGATATGAATCATAGCTATTGCAGCCACACATTGCTTTGATTTCCCCCCATATAACTAACCAAATGGCATGAATTGATATTGTACACAATAAACACCCTATGCGATATGTGACTACAGAGAGCGAGAACTTCAGATGTTTTAAGGTTTCTTTTCTAAGGGCATCAAAAGATGTCAACAAGATGAGGTTTTGTAATGATGGTAAAAATGCAGTATTCATAATATCCACATCAAATACAACATTCATAATATTTAGAGCAATCAAAATATCCGATGTAGTCAAGATATTCAAGCGATTCAAAATATTCGTAATATCGATAACATTCCAAATAAGTGAAATGTTCAAAATATTCATATGCCAAATATTCCACCTCCATCAATTATTCTATCTATTCCGGATATTTTAAATATTCGAATTTCAATTTCTCGAAATATTCCAAATATATCAAATGTTGTAAATATTCCAAGGTTTATTTTTTTAAATATTCCAGTTAATACAAATATTACAGGTGTACCAAGTGTTTTAAATATTCCAGACGTTCCAAAATATTCCAGACATCGCAAATATTCCGAATATTCGAAATATTCCAAACAATCCAAATATGCCAAACACTCCAAGTATCCAAAATAAATCAACTATTCTGAACATCCGAAACATTCCAATTATCCAATATGTTCCTAATATTCCAGATGTTCCAAATAATCTAAATATTCTGAATGTTGCAGATATTCCAATTACTTCAAACATTATAAACATTCCAGATATTCAAAATAACCCAAATATTCCAAATATCCCAAATATACCAATCATCTCAAATATTCCGGATATTCCAACTGTTTCAAATAATTATTTATTCCAAATAATTACATTCAAACTTTCTAAGTATTCCAAATAAATCAACTATTCTTAACGTCCGAAACATTCCAAATATTCAATATATTCCCAATATTCCAATTGTTCTAAATGATCTAAATAATGTGAATCTTCCAAATATTACAAGCATTCCAAATGTTCCAAATATTCCCAATGTTCCAGATTTTCCATATGTTAGAAATGAACAAAAAACTGACATTTGATATTTTCCAACCATTCCACAAATAATCCAAATATTTCGGATATTCCAAATATACTTAATATTCCAAATATTCCAAATATAAGAATTATTTCAAACCCATATATTTTGAATATTTCATGCCTTTCAAGTATTCCAAATGCTCCAAATATTCCAAATATTCTGAATACCCCAAATATTTCATATATTCTAAAAATTACTAATAACGCAAATATTCCAAATAATTCAAATATTCCCAACATTCCAAATGTACAGAATACTCTAGGCATTTCAAACATTTCATATATTCCAACTATCCAAATATTCCGAATATTCAAAAACGTTCTAAGTATTTCGAATGTTCCAAATATTCCCAATGTTCCAGATGTCCCATATATTCCCAATAATCAAAAAACTGAAAAAAACGGATATTTGATATTTTCCAATCATTTCATGTACTCGTATTCCAAATATTTCAAACATTCCAGATATTTGATATTTTCTAACCATTTCATATACTCGTATCCAAATATTTCAAACATTCCAAATGTTTTAAACCTCCAGCATATTATTCCAAGTATTTCAAATACACCATTCTGAATATTCAAAATATTTCAAATATTCTAAATATTACTAATAAAGCAAATACTCCAAACATTTAAAATATACAGAATATTCTTCCAGGCATTTCGAACATTCCATATATTTCAACTATAAAAAATATTCCGAATATTCAAAAATGTTCCAAATATTCCGAATATTACAAATATTCCGAATATTTCAAATATTCCGAATGTTTAAAATATTCGATATGTCCACAATTCCAACGAACATTTCTATTATACTATTATAAAAATATTTAAAATATTCAAATTGATCAACATGCCAACGGCTTATCATACCTTCCTCGTTCTTTCTTACAGTTTTACAGTTTCTTCCGTCTCTCGATTAGTTTCCTTTTTTTAATGGGTGAAGAAAAACAAAACATTGCCATGAAATCTAAAATATATTCATCAAAAAAAGGGAGACTGAGCAGCAGGACGAACAGGAATACAGGGAGAGAGTAAAGATTGTGCAAAAGGCAACGACCAACCAGCCAAGCCTGAACAACCAGATTTTTACCTTTTCGTAGAATAATAGACACTGTAGAAGTGTGTGTGTGTGTGTGTGTGTGTGTGTGTGTGTGTGTGTCTTTTTCTTTAAAAGGCAGACAAATGAATGAAGAAGGGGAGTTGTAGAGGAGCGTTGCAAAAAATTGCACAGCTCAGGGAATGGATGCAGTGGCAAACAGCTAGGGAACCCAGAAGGCTTTGGCAAAGGAAACGGCGAGTAACGTATAAATCGATTTCATTAATTTTCCTTCTTGCGGCCAGTGGGTTTCCTCCACTTAATAATTAATAAATAATTGAATACGGAAAATATTGAAGAGGAGAATACTCCAGCACGCTGTGGTACGTCCTCTCAGCTGCTGAGTTAGTTTGACATTTCGCCAGTGGGCATTAGCCGCAACATCGTTAGGTGTTCATTGTTATTAAGGAAAGGAAAATTAAATTTATTTGTGTATCCTTTACAGTTCGATCGCATCCTTTGGGCGTTCTTTATTTCCTTCTAATCAAAGATCTCCGATTGACCAATTAGTAGGAGTCTTTCAAATTGGCTATGTCCCCTCTTGGTCCATACAATGGAGACGACAATTGTTGACCGTCCGGGTCATTAGTTGCAACTTTATCACCTTTACTAGTAGTTGCAGCGTTTTGACCATTTTGCTGTGTGTTTGCTGTAGGTGCTAAAGGCAAAATTTCCAATATTTCTTATGATATTAATTCTATTGTTGTGCTGGTGTTGCTGTCATTTGTTTTGTTTTCTAGTCTTCCTCTGACAATTGTCTTAAGTCTTTGTTTTGTAATTTGCGGATGGCACGCGTCCCAATATCCTCATCGCAATGCTTCTGGTTTGGCTAATATAAAATAAACCGTTCGTTCTTGCCTTATCGCCCTCTCTTTTCCGCTTCAGGAACAACTATATCATGAGCACATACGTCGCCTTACATGCACTCAAACTAACTGCCAATTGTAACGCCAACACCAACAACTACTGCTTATCCATGCCAAAGGAAGAAGGCAGGAATCTTTAGGTTACTTCAACGCACGTTTCTGTCACCTGGTTCTGATTACTTTGGCGTTTGTCGCAGCATTGCAGTAGTGAGCAGAAGGATACATTATTTCTAATTCCAATGTTTCATCCTCCTGTTCGTGGCATCGATGTCACGCCTTTTGTTTAGATCTTATAATGACTTTAAGGAATTTTTGTACAAAAGCCAAGTAGTGATGAGGATAACGACAGAAACCACTGATTCTCTATCTACTATTGGTTTGTGCTACAATTTAGCAAATATTTATTCGGCAGCAAACAGCTGATCGTATTTTTTATGATCGGGCAATCTTATTAGATAGCTAAGTTCATTGTCTCATAATTCGATTAAAAACTATTTGTGAGGAGAAGAGTTAAAAAAAAGAAAACTTTTTCAGGCATTGCGAAATCCAAATGTGCAGATAGATGATGGCAAACAAGTAATTGATTAAATGTACGAAAGGTGCTGAGACACAATATGTGAAAAAAAGATAGCGTTGCTGGTTTTAAAATAAATTTTTCAAAAAAAAAAATTATTACAAACTTTACATAACTATAACGGCATTGCAATTTTAATCTGGTAAATCCCGATTCACATATTCCTTCACCCAATGGACGCTGTACATACTTCCAAGACTTTTGAAAATATATAGTGAAAAGAAATCCATTATTTTTCCAATAGATGGCTTCGACAATTTGCATCTCGCTTTGTACAAGTATGAACGGAACATGTTAGATGGCGTTAGAAAGATAAGATTTCGTACTCATGAAATTAACTCAGATAGTTTTGGAATTTCTTCACGCGTAAAAAATCACCAGCAAAGAGAAAATAAAATTTTACAGTTTTTCTTCGATAGAGGCAAAAACGCAGGCCAGGTGCTGAAAAACGTCAAAAGTGGTTTTATTTTCGATGCTGTAACAGCCAATCAGGCACAGTTTTGCTTTCGTCGATTTCGTTCCGGTAATTTTAATGTCAAAAATACATCGCGCTCCAAAAGGCCAATTGTAGAAAATGTTGATAGACTAATAGAAGTCGTCAAGTCTGATTGTCATGTAGGCACTCTTGTTTCGATTGCCCAGGACTTAAACATTGCACAAAAATCAGTTTGGAATCACTTGAACAAGACTAGATGCAAACAGAAGCTTGATGGTGAAGCATGGATCAAAAATCGCGACAAAATAGACTATTTCTGAAGCGGATATCTTGGCTGGTGATGAAAATTGGTTCATTTCCAATAACGATCGATCGTGGCCGAATCGCTGTTAGGTGCTGCAAATGGTGGTCAAGCCAGGACTGATCACCTGTCAAACTCTTAACATTCTCCTGTACGGTCAAAAAATGGATCGCCTGCAATCGCCCACAAGCAACCGGAGCGAGAAACTCCAGGAGGTTTAGTTGAGAGGTACTCATGTATAGGTACATCTTATACCACCACCTAGTGATGTTACCCGCTGTTTTTGTCTATGGCGAATAATTATGCTGATGAAAAACTCACCTAAATAGAAGCTTGTGAAAATCAACTATCAAATTATTTTGTCAATGGGAACAACAGTCTCTATTGGAAAGACGTAATAGAATTACCATCAAAATGGCAAAAAACTATCAAACTATCGAATTTAGTCTACATCGGATCATTCGAACTATGCTATATAAAGCCTTCAGTGCCAAGCAAAAATAATCAATATTTTTTTTACTATATCTTATATTAACGCCACTACGGTCAATTTCAATAAAAGAGATATCAAAGTAAGCGCCAGGCGGAGAATAAGCGTATATGTTAGCTATATGGGACTACGACATGATCGTCACACTATGCTATATACTAGAGCTCTGTATAATAAGATTCATGGTTGGATATTCAAGTATTTACTACTAAAATAATCATTCAAACAACGCTTTATAAAAATAAAAGTAAGCAGAAACCAATACTGAAATTTCAGTCAGTTGAACTGACTTAAATACGTCTCCACCAGACGGGCCATTGATTTATGCTAAATCGATGAATTTATGTGTCGTACCCTAAGGGGCGCGACAACACAGTGCATTTTCATTAGCAGAAATTTCATTAGCAGTTTCATTGCTTAAACGCATGAAATGTGTCAAATTTTACTGAATCGAGTTACAATTACTTGACGAAATACTCGTATATGGGTCGAATCTGTAGAAGGAGCTTAATAAATTTTTCTCAAGCTTCACAGAGAATTACAACGCAATATAATGCATAAAAATCTGGGCAATTCCGGCCCGATACTTAGAAAATACAGAAAACAATTAAATTTCGAAAACTCAGCTATATGGGAGGTACCAAAAAGAATGTAGTAATGCCAACCGTTATCAATCTCAGAGCTACGAAAACAGTCCCAAAACTAGCCGACCCGAAAAAAATTATTTTGCTGAAAATTGGCAATCTTATAAAACATATGTTTTAAGTTTTAAGGCGCCACGTTATTTAGTACTTTATTTGATTCATCAAGAATAAACGATCTCAGTGAATTTGTAGACATGGACAAAGTTGATCATTATTATGTAATTCAATATCTCCATTTGAAAGGTCTCAGTCCAACCAATATTAAAGCAGAGCTAGATTCTACCCTGGGGAAATCCGTTCCTTCGCCTACGATTGTAAAATATTGGGCAGCAGAGTTTAAACGAGGCCGTATGAGCTGCCAGGGCGAATTGAGATGTCCACTCCAGATACGGCTAGGAAAATCCACACACAACAAATTAGTATTGGATGATGGTCGGCTGAAGGTGCGTGAGCTGACTGAAATGATAGCATATTGACCGAAGATTTGAAGATGAGAAAGCTGTGCGCAACATGGGTGCCGCGTTTGCTTTCAATAGACCAAAAACAGCGTCATGAAGATGTTTCAGTAATGTTTGGTGATGTTTCCCCGCAATGGAGACGAATTTTTGCGTTGATTTATAACTATGGATGAGATATGGGTCCACCACTTCACACCTAAGACAAAGGGACAGTCAAAGCAGTGGACTGGAATGGGAGAATCGCGCCCAAAGAAAGCGAAGACGGTTCCATCAGTAGGCAAGGTCATGGCATCTGTTTTTCGGGATGCGCATGGGATTATCTTTATTGATTATCTTCAGAAAGCAAAAACCATCAACGGCGAATCTTATGCTAATTTATTATAGCGTTTAAGTAATGAAATTATGGAAAAAAGGCCGCGTTTGGCTAAAATTAAGACAAACAATCATCAAGACAATTTTTCAGTTCACACATCCACTATTGCGATGACCAAAACTAATGAATTAAAGTTCGAATTGTTTCATCATGCACCTTATTCGCGAGATTTAGCTCCCTCGGACTATTTTCTATGTCCAAAGTTAAAAAAAAGTGGCTCGGTGGTAAAAGATTTGCCAACAATGAAGAGGTGGTGTCTGCGGTTGATGGCTATTTAAAGGATTTTAATAGTTCTTAATATGAACAGGGTATAGAAGCTATTGAAGATCGCTGAAAAGAATGTATCGAGCTAAAGAGAGATTATGTTGAAAAATAAAGAACATTTTTTCCAACTTTATTGTGTCTTCTTTGTTAGGTCGGCTAGTTTTGGGACCGCCCCTGTAAGTTTAGTAAAAGCATGACGAATCTAACCAAGAAGCTAAGAATATATCGGTTAATTCGATTGTTTGTGTGGGAGGTGCTCGAAGGGACGTTGGTAATCAATTGGGGTTGTAACATTTTGGGGATTCCGTTAATTTATTTCCTATGGTGTACAATATATGTCACTTCTTGTGATTGACATGTAGAATAATCAGGTCCTGGGCTCCGCTGCATATCACGGCGATCGGAAAGTCAAGAGTCCAAGCTTACATCACTCTCATTAGTAGTTGCCACACTCTACGGTTGCTGTTAAGTTGGCTTGAAGTACAAGTCCCACGTTGCATTTCCGATGACAAAAATTAATCGCCCTGTATCTATAAATTCCCGCTTGATTTTTAATTTTCGTTCTCACTTCAAAACAAAACAATAAATTTGCCTTGCAATAAAAATATTATTCCATCAAAACGAAAGTTTTTGCATAACAAAAGAGCGAAAAACAAAGAAATTAAAGCATCGCCAATTGACATTATCGAGAAAAATTGCATTTCAATCTCCAGCGAAGAATTGATTTATATTCCTTGGAATATGCGATCTTTTGTTCACACATCCAAAAGAAAGTCAACGCCTCTCGGCATTTGCATTATGATTGTTGCATTAGCAGAGGTGTTGCACATAATTTCGGCATCTAATTAAGAACCTTAGGTGGTGGCCTAAAACAAAGCTGATAGGTTTCCTCCTTGCAAGAAACAACAGAAATCGTACATATTAACAGCCATAAATCAATTGTAGAAACGAAAAATCAGCAAAAGGTAATTTTTTTTCTTGTACTCTGACCCGACTAATTGCAATAAACACCAGAGAACAGGGAATAAATTCACTGGATGCAACCGTAAATCAAGCAAGGGTTCGCAGCAACAATCTTGAACAATAATATTGAACTTTGTTCGATTTGAAATCAATGGAATAATTCTGAAATTGCAATTGCAAAACGAGAATATTGCGCAGTTTCTTCTTAATAACCCTTTTTCAAATTTTTGGATTTCTTTTGTTCAAGCTGAAACCGCAACTTTCTTTGCGAGTCATTACTCTGCTCGATCAAATGAATTATAGGGTTTGCTTTTCGTGTAACTTTTGAAGGGATTCACATATTGATTTGAAAAATAATTTATGTGGTTTCGGGATTTATGCGTGTGGCGTCTGTCACAAATTATAGTTAGTAGAAAATAAGTTTAGAACGTGTAAAATACACATGTGAATAAAATCCGAAGGATGAAAAGGAGAAAACACAAATGCTTACTAGTACACCTCTATCAATGTAAATCACAAATTTAATTACTTAGCTTTATCAATTAGCTTAAAAAACATAATAAATATAATAAAATATATGAAAATCTTCAATATATGTAAATAAGTTGGACCTGAATTCTGAAACTAGATTGGAACTTTAAAGGCCCAGAACGTGCAGCAACAATTATTCCACTGCCCGTGGACTATTTTACAATTATTTTTGCAGCTGGATAGTAAATAACTGTTTTGTATTTATGTTAATAAAAGGATCGGAAATGCAAAGCAAGAAAGCTTCCAACGGAAATGGGAATAGGAAGAAGTATTGAATACCGGAAATTTGAAAATATGAATATCAATAATAAAATTGCACGGCTAACGCCCAGCTACGTATTTTGTTTAAACGCGCGCAGCTCAAGATTTAGACAGACCAGGATAATTTTGTCGTATCACCAACCGTTTGTGCAATACTAGCCAACCTCGAATAGGAGAATATTGATTTGGACTGTTTGTGATGTTATTCACTTGATAGTAATCAAAATCCTATATTGAATATCTCCAGCAGCTCACACAAGCAAGTCGAAAAACCCCCTGGTAATGCTCGCGACCGTCCGTCTTGTGGTAGTTAAAGTGAGAAGTTTGCTAGTCGCCAACGCCGATGCGTCTTACGTAAGCAGGTTTTTTTTTTTTTTTTTTTTTTTTTTTTTTTTTTTTTTTTTTTTTTTTATTATTTTCTTCATACAATTATCATTAGCAGTGTTTATAATGTCTCTGCGCCTTATAGGCTTTAATAGAGACCAGTTGGCAAAATGAATAATATTCAAGTTAACATTTAAAAATTTGAAGAAGAAAAATATATATATCAATTAATAACGTAATAGTTGTAATAAAAAAATATATATATATGTAATTTTGAATAAATTAGAAATCATAATATAATAATTTAGAGAACAAAATAAATTATAGAAGTGTTTCAATTATTTCAAGTAAATATAATTTAATTTTCAAGGTTACATCTGAAAACTCAACTTTAACAGCACTTTGTGATATTTCGCAGTCTTAACGCTAGCATCGGATATGGCAGCCCAATTATGCGCTAAATAAAAATTATAATGAAAACACAAGAGAAAAGAAAATTCAATTTCCAAAAGTAGACGAATGAAATGTTCAAACTGTTTGCAGAGTTCATTGGAATTCGATTGGCGAAAGTCCTTATTAGATGCAAATCAAATATTACCGATTACTTGGAGATGCAGTAGGCAGAAGAAGGAGACTCGATGCAAAAACTGTGCCATGCAGAAACACATTCTATAACAAATAACAGACTTAGGCACCTTTTGTTGCGATTTAAACTTGTAAACAATGGCAAAACTACAATCCGCAGCATGAAGGAAAGATAATTTTTTATTACACTCATTTGTGCACACATCCCGATGGAAGACAAAGACACTGTAGCTAAAGACATAATTAATGAGTGCCTGGATAAAATACACCCTAAGCACGGTTGTAAAAATACTCGTACAAATATCTATAAATCTCGGATTCTATCTCACGATAAGGAATATGGTAGGAAGCGAGACCAAATTTTAGGATTTAGGATTCCATCTCGCGATGAGGAATATGGTGGGAAGCGAGACCAAATTTTAGTAGAAAAAATTTGCACAAGTCAATTTCGCGATCACAACGCAAAAGATCAGATTAATCACGTAATAACAGCTACAGTAAGGCATACTTCAAGGGACTTGAAATATCAACTTTCAGCCATAGATTTCCGAAACGCTCCGATGCATAAAAAAGGAAACCTGGTTTTTATGACCTGATATGTTGTGAATAATTCTTCAAAGGGAATTTTTGCCCGTCTTTTAATAGGGAAAATCCAGAAAAAAAATAAAAAAAATGCAAATAAAAAAAAATAAAAAAAATAAAAAAAATAAAAAAAATAAAAAAAATAAAAAGAATAAAAAAAAATAAAAAACATAAAAAAAATCAAAAAAAAAAATAAAAAAAAAATTTAAAAAAAAAATAAAAAAAAAATTAAAAAAAAAATAAAAAATAAATAAATAAGAACAAAAATAAACTATTTTTGGCAATATTTTAAAGTTTTTCGAGAATTAAGGGGGTTCTAGCAGTAAATCTCTGCTTTCCCTTTCAGTTTAGCACTCACTGCCTCGGTTTCTCTATAAATACAATTTTTTTATTTCCAAAAGCACCCACTGTGCACCGCCAATAAAACTAGTGGCATCAGCCTGTGTGTTTCTTGCAAACAAATGTTAGTATGGGCTTTGCAAGCAATTTAACGACAAAGTCCTTTTCTGACGTACGAAAATATCACTGTGCCACACTCCAATTCTACTTGGCCAGCTGTATAGCACAGAATGCAGGATTATGACATAAACGGATGAGTTGGTTCTGGGAGTCATAAGAAAAATTATGCGTAAAATGTAAGGACCCTCACAATAAATCAGTTGCCCTACTGGATCAATGGCTGAAAGTTGACATTTCTATTAAAAACAAGTCCTGTTCGGTAGGTTTTAGTTTTTTGGTTTAAAAATTAACATTTTGAAAAAGTTTTTGCTTTACGATGTCCGTTTATGTAATTTTTTCCCAAAAGCACCCAGTGTGCACCGTCAATAAATTATCAGCCTGGAAATCAGAAGAAGAGTGTTGTTTGCAAACAAATATTACTATGAGCTTTCTTTGCAAGTCCTCTCCGGACGAATAAAAATGTCACTGTACCAAACTCCAGTCCTACTTGACCAGCTGTACAGTGCAGAATCTAGGATTATGATATAAGCACATGAGTTGATTATGGGAGTCATAGGAAAAATTATACGTTAAATCTACGGACCCTAAAATTATAGCGATTGCTCTGCTGGATCAAAAAAATTCAGCACGAAAAGTTATTACCAGCAAACATAATAGATGATGCAGAAGAAAGGGAACAAAATTTCGCTTCTGAAACCATAATAAAATTTGCCGTGATGATCTGAAGAAGGACGCGGTCCCCTGCATGAGTGAATCTACTATGTGTAACCCTATTCTAGATAAAAATTTCCATTTTGTCATTTTTGTAAATGCCAGAAAATCGAAATTAGCACAAGTATTCAAAATCGATCTCATGGCGCGGTCTGTGACAATATTTGGTTGTGAAACACTTTTTACCATATCAAATGCTACATTCTTTTTAAGTTTCAAAAGTTTCGGTTTTAGGAAGTTATGATTTCGATGAAACTTTTATTTCATTATAATGCTTAGACCTCAATCTTATGTACGAAATACAATGCCGTTTAAATGACCGCCTCTGGATTGGATCCTTTTGAGACAGTTTTCTATAAAATTCGGCCCAATGACACCTCCAGACCAAAATGCGCACCAAACAGTCACTTTTTCCGCTTGTAATGGCTTTTCGACAATCACTTCTTGGTTCTCTGAGCCCCATATGCGACAATTTCATCGCTGAAGAAAATTTTGTTCGATTGAAAACTCACGTTTGAATTATCACTTTTGTAGTAAGTTTTAACTGTTTTTACGCGTTCTTCGGTTTTTAAACGTCCATATTCGTAAATTGCAAACTTTCGCTAAATAACACTTCAGATGACTGGCATTAAACAGTCGACAGCCTTGCCAGACCGGCGGTTTTGAAACCACTAAATTGATAATCCTGTGCTTCAGCTAAGTCCACGTGCGTAATTAATAAATTGAATCCTCATAAATATCTAAAAAAATCGTTATAAATATATAAATATACTCGTATAATATAAATATTTCTGAGCTGACTGAACTGCCAACCAATGAATGCGTCGTAGATATTAAATATTTCAAATATCCAGATATTTTTGGAATCTCAATTTTGAAAGTAACATTTCCCCCCTCAGCTTGTTTTTATCAAGTAAAGAGGACTTTTGTATTCTAATGTAGAACGAGGCTTGTGATCAGATAAGCTATCCTAAATACAACAAACTCCGCTCAAGAAAATTTCATATTGAAAAATGACAATTTAGAAAGTACTTGAAATTAGGATTTGAAACACGAAATATTATCCAGAATTCGGTTTAAACTAAGTGTGTCTGAGCAGCGTTTTACATCACCCAAATTGGGGTTGATTCCTGGATGGCCTCAAAAGATGAAGTTTTCTGTTAGCTTCCCGTATGCTGCCCGAAAGATGGGACAAACTTGAGGTTAACGATGGACGATTGTTTGATTAACACACAATGCACTGTTTTTTCACAAATTTTAACGTCAAAATTAAGATTATAATATAAAAAACGCTGTTATGTTATTTTTGTGAAAAAAGCGTCCAACAATTTCTATAAAGAAAAACGTCCGGTTTGGTGTTGAATAATCCACATGGTAAAATTTCAAAGAGTTTTTTAAAATGTCCTATCCTACTATAAAATAGTGAAGAAGAAAACTAGTTTACGTTGAATAAATCCTCTGTTGAGTGCAATTAAACTTGCGTTATTGTAACTGTTATCATTTCCTTTGATAAGGCGGCGGTTAACCACAACCTTTGAACTTTTTCTAATTGTTTTCCTTGAAACGTTAAGACGCAGTCAAACCACAAATCCTTTTGTAAATAACATGAACTCCAATAGGAAAACCTACGAATGAATTGACGCAAACTTCTCTGCATTATGAGACTACAAAAATATTATGTATGTAATCTGATAATTCGGTTTTATTTGCTCTCAAAGTTGCATTACTAGAAAATTTAATTTTTTTTAATTGAAAAAATAAACAAAATTTCATGGGATATCCCACAAGCAAAGAAATGCAACTCCTCTCCTCTCCATGTCATATAACAAAAAAAATGTAAACTGAAAGAAAAACAATTAAAATAACAATGGAATCACTTAAATCCTTAAGTTATTTAGACAAAGTTCTTCTCTAAATTTCATTTACTGACCACTGGTCAACCAGAACAAATACGATTCTCTGCCAGCCAAATCAAACAAGGCCACCACCCCGAAGAGTTCACATTATTCAGCTGTAATCGAAACTGTTGATATAAAAACGACAGCGCAAACGACTTTTCAATTGCAAAGCATTCGCCGGAAAAGTTATGCAACGGAAAAATGTAACGAAAAAAGGTTAGAGGCAATAAAAAATCCATTGATGGCAGCCAGTTGACCATTGCCAAGTCAGACGAACGTTAAAGGGATTTAGCGAAACAAAACCCAAGCGAGATAATGTCCAATGTTTGTTTTATGGATTCTTGAAGGATGAACGGCAAAGGACACTGGTCAGTTGTGGATTTGGCTTGACCAATGTGTTTGTTTAAGCACACGATGATGGTGATAAAACGCAAGGGGTTACACGATGCAATGAATGTGATCAAAAAAAGGTCAAACTTGACTTGATTAAATTACAAAGAACAAATAGAAATGCACGTCGTGAGTGAACCCTTAAAGACACAAGGCTGGAAAAACTTGACCATTGGTCACTTCTGGCTGACTTGCGTTACACGTTTCCTGAGCAGTTTCCCTAATGCAACGGACATTATCGGCATTTGAAAATTACACAGAACAATAGCATTTAATAATCTTTTGGGTAAATATGCAAACGAGCTAACTGAATTACAAATACTTGAACTCTATTGCTATCGCTAAGATAGTTGCTGTTGTTGTTGTTGCACAATAATGTTACATTAAATCCTTTCGAGGGTTGGCCACGACATCGTTGCATGTCGCTTGAGAATCCCAAGGGAATCCTTAACGCCATTTCCTCCTGGCTGTTGTTGCTGCCAGCCAGCAGCAGCAGCTCTATATCTGACATGTAAATGAAGATGAATGATTTACATCGCAATTTGGTGTTTGCATATTAATTTTCCCGAAATCCATGAATTTTCAATTGCTGCGAGATGACAGACCCCGACCCCTTCTTGTTCATCTTGCAACACTTTCCCAAAGAGGTGTTGTTTCCTTGCAACCGGCTGACATGCCAAGCTTTAAAATTTCACGGTTAAATTGTAATTTACAACAGAGAAACCCCGCAAGAAGGGTCACCACCGCGAAAAGTATTGAAAATCGCCGCGGGGCATTTAGGCGCAGAGAGCAACAAGACAAAAGGAAGCGGACGCAATGACCATCATATGTCGTGGAAGGATGTTGTAGCTGCCTTTCATCGCCGAAACAACGCAAAAGAAATCTTCAAATTTTGAAAAAGGATTCGTGCAACATCCAAGTGCAGTGAGGCGATGAAAATAAATATGATCTCTGACTAATGTTGGAAAACTTGCGATCATCATCAACGTATGAAATGCAAATATTGCAGTAACAAAAAACACCGAGCCCATGTTTGAATTGTAATAACATTTCAAAAGAAGCGGAAGCATGAATTTATAATTGTCAAATTTATCATTTATTAGCTTATTTTAAATTTCATAAATTGTTTTTTTAAAGTTTTATAAAATTTGCCTAAGAGAGCTACAATCTTTGTGTCAATAAAGCTGTGCTTATAAGGAAAAACAACCTAACTCAGAATTTATCATTTTGAGATATTAGGAGTTGTCCCCAAGTGATAATCGGACGGCGCAATATCAGGATAATATGGGATGGGGCAGATGGGGTAAGACTTTCTATTTCTGCGTTTCAGGGTAGGTTTTAACGGACTTGGGAACGTAAGGCCGAGCGTTGTCATGCTGAAGAAAAACTTTTTCGTGCCACTCCGCTTATTGTGGTCGTTTCTCGCGCAGAGCTCGGCTCAATCGCATTAATTGGAGTCTATACCGATCCCCAGTGATGATTTCGCTTTATTTTAACAACTCGTAATAAATACGAATGAATATTCGGCCGAAAAAAAACGACGTTCAATTTCCCTTGGATTCAACTGATAAGGAAGCCAAGTTCCCTGCTTTTGAATCATTCCCAATGCATGCAATCGCTTTGAAATGGCTTGGCGGCCATAAGCCATGCCGTCAATTTAGTGTTTTTCGTCTTCCTTCACGTGAACGGTCGTCAATAGCACGGATCTCCATCAAGCAATGCCGTCAATTCAGTGTATTTGCGGGTTTTTCGTCTTTCTTTACGCAGACGATCACCAACATCAAAATCACCGTCTTTAAAGCTATGGCACCAAACTCGACACGTTGTTTCACTTAAAGCAGCATCTCCGTAAACGTTCTGAAGCTCTCGATGAGCTTCGATTGAAAGAAGAAAATCAATACTTCCCGCATATGACGATTATTTGGCACAAAATCATACATATCCACACAACCAAAAGAATATGGCGCCGAAAGAAAATCACTATTGTGTCGAGGTGGTATGTTTACCATATGCCTAAGCTTGGCACTTTTATCTGTGAAAAGTATCTTCCCCGCAGATATTTTTCTCTATGAAAACTGTCTTCTCCGCAGACATTTTTCTCTATG
>JAHXMU010027787.1:0-36792 GCA_019455685.1 Philornis downsi | reverse complement strand
AAGTCTCTATGAGGACACTTTTCGCAAAGAAAAGTCTCTGTGAGGACACTTTTCGCATAGAAAAGTGTCTGTGAGGACACTTTTCACAAAGAAAAGTGTCTGTGAGGACACTTTTCACAAAGAAAAGTGTCTGTGAGGACACTTTTCACAAAGAAAAGTGTCTGTGAGGACACTTTTCGCAAAGAAAACTATCTCCGCTTACTCCGCTATTTCCGCTTAAGAATATTTTGCTGGTAAAAGAGCGCCTATAAGAGCCTCACAACTATGTGTAATCACTATTTTTTGTAGATAAGGCTATGTATGTGAAAGGCATTGTTGTTTTTAAACAATGCCGAGCCTTATTCTCTATTTATAATTCTGTTTTCGCAAAAATTATTCCACGCACTCCTGTGTTTGATATTTCAGTTTATTTGTTTGTTTTGTTTTTATTTTTTTCCCACAAATTCCCACATCTGGATTGCAAAATTGTCGATTATCGTAAACATTTACTTCAATTAATTTTTTCCAAATATTTAGACAACTGTTTGAGATATGATTTTAGAAGAAGGTCAGAGATATTCAATTATGGGATCAGATAGCGTTAAAATATCCCGAACAATAAGCAAATTCCAGGTCAAATAAATTCCGAAACGAGAGCTCAGTTTCGAAAACGAAGGCTTAGCATTTACGCTATCAGACTTTTCAACATTTGTCCCTTTTTTGAACTAAAAAGTTCAAATGAGATAAACACAAAATGATTCATGAACTGAAAAACTAATTTCGTTTTGGATATACGAAAAAGAAAAACAATTCAATGCAATTTTGATTCGATTGCCAGAATCTGAATAAACGTTTTGTATATTTTCGATTTAGATTTCAAATATTGAAACAAACCTGAAAAAAACACAAGCTATTTTTGGATTTGATTTCGTTTTCATAATAATATTTCGCATTTATCTCTAACTCTTAGAAGTGAATCCTAGCATCACAGTCGCTTTTCATTAGGAAACGTGACTTTACAGTCGCTTTTCATTAGGAAACGTGACTTTACAGTCGCTTTTCATTAAGAAAGGTGACTTCATAATCGCTTTTCTATAAGAAAAATGCCTTCACAGTCGCTTTTCTACAAGAGAAGTGCCTTCACAGTCGCTTTTAATTAAGAAAGGTGACTTCACAGTCGCTTTTCTATAAGCAAAATGAATTCACAGTCGATTTTCATAAAGAAAGTTGACTTGACAGTCGCTTTTCGTTAAGAAAGGTGACTTCACAGTCGTTTTTTTACAAGAAAAGTGCCTTAACAGTCGCTTTCCTATAAGAAAATTGCCTTCAAAATCGCTTTTCTGTAAGAAAAGTGCCTTCACAGTCACTCCCATAAGAAAGCTGCCTCCACAGTGACTTTCTCACAAGAAAACTGCCTTCGCAGTCGATTTTCATAGGAAAAGTGCCTTCATAGTCGCATTCACAGTTTATTTTCTATAAGAACCGTGTTTTCACAGACGCTTTTCTATAAGAAAATTTATTCGCAGGAGCTTTTCTTCTTTTCCGTCGCACACTCTTTTTTTAAAGAAAGGCCTCTCCAAAAGAAAAGTCTGTGTGAAAAGCGTCATTACAGAGGCCTGTCCACATGTCTCCACAGGAATTTCGCAATGTTCACATGGAAACTTTTCTATAGGATTAGTAGATAAAGACACTTTTCACTTTCTGCAAGGACAATTTCTTTATAGCCATATAATGAATTAAATTCATCGGTGGCCTATTGCTGAAATAATCACTTTGGCAAACATTTAAATGAATCTGTCTTTTCACAAACTTTTCCGTATAATAATATTCTTTTGCTTGGAAATGAATTGAAAGACAGATGACAGTCGTGAATACAACATATTCGCCGATATTTGCATGATTCAAGGCTATGTTTGTAAGATTCCAAAAGGAAGGAATATCCCTTCTTTTCTATATTGTGTTGTCCCGTTAATCCCTCACGTATTTGATCAATTTCTCACAGTGATTTACAACGAATTCGTATTTTTGGCGAAATCAATTTATAAATGTAATTGCAATTTTTCTTCCTGCGTCAAGTTTATTTAATGCGGATATGTAATTTCCGAATACTGCGCAAAGGAACGCAAAGAAATACATGTAATTGCAAATGAAGAACTAAGCAAACAACGACAAAGGAATTAATCCCTTGCATCTGGATGTCCCCTCAACTGGTTGCTGGATGTAAACACTTCAATTTTCATTCTTCATAGTTCATGTTCCGTCATCCTTCATTATGAGGCGAATTAATGATTGCAAGGCGATATTCAATGTGATGAGATGCGATATGCAAGAAATGTGAATGTGAATCTTGAGATCACTGGGCAGAATTATGTCTGATTGGCGCCAAATTCCGCACATAGCAACTTGTTTCTGGCAGAACAAAAACAACTCGTAACGCAAACAAAAAAACAAAAACAAAAAGGAATTGCAATTCCTTATTCGTTATGTGAAAGTGCGGTTGTCATTGTTGTTGCTGTAAGGATCTTCTTTTTGTGCATCGTCATTTAATGTGAATTTCAAATCTCTCACAAATTTGCATTTTCACAATGGCCTGGAAGTTATTGCAGTTATGGTCTCTAGAGGTTCGAGGTGCTCTCGTTTATCATTCAGCTGATGCCCAACGAAGTTGTTGGTAAGATCCTTTAAGGCAGCAGACCCATTACGTCTGTGATTTTCTGGTCTTATTTGCAATTTGTTTCGTTTGAAGTTTTTGTTTTATTTATTTATGCTCTCGGCATTACTGCTGAAGTTGTTGTTGGCACATCACTATAAAGCACCAAGATTTATCCAAGTTAAGGTGGATGGATGAATGATTGGATGGTTTGTATCTGATGGTGAACCTTTTGTCTCGTGCTAAGTGTAGTCAGAAAAAAAAAATATCTTGAAGAACCCACGGAGGCCCCTCGCCTCGTTTGAGTGTGCGAAATAACTTCTGGTTTAATTCAATTCCTTGGTGTAATTTTTCGCAAATGATGACGACGGTGACGACGACGTCGACGATGCCGATAAGGGAGCAGGAGAAGGCAATATTGAAGCAAGAAAGAAGATGACGTTCTTGCGCCTTTATGTGATTTATTTATGTTGCATTAGGTTAATTTTTGGCACAGCTGCGCGCGTTTCATTTCATTTAGCGCTATTTTTGATTTCTGTTTCTTATTTGTTCCATTTTAATTACGGGTTCATGTGATGTTTCTCATGTTTCGTGAGCGCATGCTTTTTTGTACGCGTTCGCCAAAATGTTGCATAAGGCATTGAAAGTAAACTGAAAAAATATTGTGCTAGGTCAGCTCGCCCTGAATGTTTTTTTTTTTTTTTGATCCTTTTCGTCACAACGAGAAATACATCCTTTACTTGCATCCATTTGGTTTCGTAGATCTTGTGCATAATAAGATGTTTGCCTACCGCTTAAGTTTTAAAATATGAGAAAATCATTGCAGATCTAATAAATCGATAAATTCGACATTTCCCAATGGCACAAGTGCTCGGAAAATTTTTTAATACAAGCACTACCTTTCGAGCAGAGTTTTGAAAAACTCAAAAAATTAAACGAATTCATGATCATATTAGAGTTAATGACTATTGAGATGGATTAACTCGACAGTAGTGCGCCGTCTGTCGCTCTTAGACAAACTTCCCCAAAGTCGTTCATTATCTGTCATTGTGTCAAAAAGCATTAATGTGGTGCGGGAGCTGATACTGCAAGCTTGCTATGTAACAACGTAAAATCGAGGCATTCTTTGTCATTAATTCCATTCGCATAGGTTTGATAATGCTTAAGCTTTAGACTGTCAAAAAGACTTTTTCGCTTATTCAGACCAGCGCTCGAAAAAAGTTTGATCATTGCCATTCAACAGATTAGATTACAACAAGACGCAAATAATGCATCTTTCAGGTTAGCCATATCCAATAAAATTTTTACGTTAGCAAAGAAATTCCTTTTTGTCCGCTTGTTTCATATGTCAAGTAGCACTGTCATATTAAAACAAATACAGAACGGCCATTTAGAAATGAGAAAAAATATAATTTGGGTTCTCTGACTGTTATCTACCAGGGAATAACCAGAATTCTACAAAAATCGCCGAGCTGTGTTTGAATGGTAATGCCATCGAAAATTCTTCTAGCTATAGTTAGTTTTGTTAACCTAAACTGAATGCTTTGACTGAAGCTCAAATTTTAAACCAGCCTAACGTTCGTTGACAGCCCCAAAAGTAGGATGCCATGCGATGGCCTCATAATATTAGTTGCACAACTAAGTTCCCGCTGTTTGTCAATAGGTGGCGCCAGTTGCAAGTGCTAGTCGATTCTGCCATAACCTAAACGCCATAAGCCAAGCTTAGGCATATGATAAAAATACCGCCTCGACACAACAGCGATTTTCTTTTAGCGTCATATCCTTTTGGTTGTGTGAATATGTATGATTTTATGCAAAATAATCGTCATATGTGGAAGTATCGATTTTCTTCTTTCAATCGAAGAAAACAGCGGCTGAAGCTCAACGAGAGCTTCAAAACGTTTACGGAGACTCGGCTTTAAATCGAGATTACTTCCATTGCTCTAAAGACGGTGTTTGATGTTGACGGTCGTTCGCGTGAAGAAAGACGAAGAACCTTTGAAGACACTGAATTGATGGCATTGCTTGATGGAGATCCGCGTCAAATGCAGATAGAGCTTGCTTCAGTATTAGGAGTTACCCGGCAAACCATTTCCAAGCGAGTGCATACGTTAGGAATGATTCAAAAGCAAAGAATATGAGTTCCTTATGATTTGAAGCCAAGGGATATTGAGCGTAGTTTCTTCGCCTGTTAACAACTATTTCAGCGACAAAAAAGGAATGTTTTTCTCCATCGTATTGTAATGGGTGATGAAAAATGAATTCATTACAGAAATCCAAAGAAAAGAAAGTCTTTGGGGTTGCCCGGTCACGCTTCTACGTCGTCGCCTCGGCCGAATATTAACGCTGCTTAGGTTATGCTCTGTATTTGGTGGTTTATAGACCTGTTGTTAAATTATCAGCTGTACCAAAATTAATGGCTAAGTTGGTTAATAATAAATTATTCTCTGTTGTAAAAAAATAGCATAAACACACATCAACGTGGCTTCTACCGTGATAGATCCACGACCACAAATTTTACAATTTTTTTGTAATTATTGCACTACTGCTATGGAAAGTAGGTTTCAGACGGATGTGTTATATACAGAATTTGATATACTTGATCAATATGTGTTAATTTATAGACAGAAAATGTTAGGTTTTCATTTAAATATGTTAAATTGATTAAAGTCTTATTCGTCAGAAAGAATATTTGTCACAACTGTATTTCTGAACCTGTAAATGCCAATCAGATGTACCATAAGGTAGCCATCTTGGCCCACTTTTATTTTTATTAATTATTAACGATATTTCCTAAGTGTTTAAATTTTGTAATGTCTTGTTATAATATGGCGATTTAAATTTATATTCTATTGTTTAAAATCTAAAATTTGTTTTACAATGATATTGATGGTTTTTTGAATTGGTGTGTGTATATGGAATTGAATTTTTCTAAATGAGCATCAGCCGTCGTTTTCTTCAATTAAAAGAAGAAAATCAATACTTCCTGCATATGACAATTATGACGATTACACAACCAAAAGAATATGACGTGAAAAGAAGATTACTATTGTGCCAAGGCGGTATATTTACCACACACCTAAGCTTAACTCATGACATTTAGCTTATGACAGAATCGACTAGCACTTACGGCTTCCGCCATCAATTGGCAAACAGCGGGACCTAAGTGCGCACCTAATATTTGACAGAGAAATTATAATGAAGGACCTTGGAGTTTATATTGACTTTCAACTTTCATTTCAAGTTCTTGAAACGAAATTTTAGATATTTTAAAGACTCATTCACACTAAGGGTACAATATTTGTAAGAATGCATCTGTAAGGACTCAGCCCAATAGATTGAAATGAATAAATAAATAAATAATAAGTTCATCTTGAACAAAAATTATAATGAAAACATGAAAGGAAAAAACGTAAACGTTTTAAGGACCATGATTTAAAATATACACCGACATCAACAACATTTAAACTCTTTGCAAAGAAGATGGCTCTGTCCACCTGTCTGAATTAGGATATGCATTTTTAACGAATAAGAGATTCAGACACATTGTGCCCAGTTTATACTTGTACGCCACCATACTGCCGCAATGTGCACTAAGACAAATTTATTCTATGCGCAAGCCCCAGCGCAAAAAAGATATCGCTAACAGACTTACAGATAACGTAACACAACCTACTTCAACCACTAAAACTGATGTTCTAGTCTATGGCAATGCCGGCAAAAGCTGTAAAAAAACATCGCACAGGCAATCTGACTTACTATGCAGAACATCGCCTTACTTCTGAGAAGCATGTTGCATGCATGGCAACGCTGCAGCCAATCGTAACACTTGCTGCAAGGGAACACTGTGAGAAGAAGAGAAGAGAGATAGATCGACTTTTTAAGCGGAAGAAACGGTTACGGAATATGCGGGATAATGAGGAAAGTATATAAAAATACAGAGATGGAGGCGTAACCCGCAAATTATACTTAAAGTTAAAATGTAAAAAAGTCGTCCTCTTTAAAAATTGCAATGGAAACCTTGCGATAGATATGCAGAGTACACTGCAATCATGTGGAGGGAAAACGCTTCTATAAGTTGCTAGTGAAAAAGTTTCAACGTTAGCATAGATTGGCCAAAACTAGCACTGGAAGACAATATTTGAATGTAAGGACGACAAAGCTACGGCTGGCGATGATCTGTCGACAAAGCTTTTAAAAACAGAGCTATTAAAAAAACGAACACGAATTACACCCTAAGCATGATTTGCGTCTCCGTTGATTGAATCTAAGCCTATGTAAGCCTATTTGGCATGTATGCGAAAAATTATCGATGGAAGTGTCTGTACTAGATAAGCCTAAAGCATATTCAATCTGAGCTGATTGGATCTTATCAAAGCTGAACAGATATTGCTACATAGCGATAAATTTTGGAGAAGACTAAAGGCAAACTGATTTGCATACTTCTTCCGGTCAACTACAAAGTTGCCTTTAATGGTCCAAAATGGCAAGAATTATACGAAGCATTGGCAGAGTTTAATATTCATAAAGCTCATACGTGTTTGTAAAATGACGCAGGCTGACAACATGTAGCTTTCATTAAAGAGACTGGCAAAAATCATGGAAAAACCATGCAATACCTATGTAAGACGACCTCTTCAACATACTTTTAGAAATGATTATGAGGATTGATAGCACATGCAACAAAATCCATACGATACTTGAGCACACTGATGACTGATGTTATTAGTTAGAAACTGTAAGATGTTACTACAGCCTTCTTAAGCGTTGAGGAAGTCAAAGCCCTCTATTGCAAATTTGAAGTACAAGATTAACATCGATGCTGCTTTTGGAACGCATAAAAATTCAATCAATTCAATTTTCTAGTTTTACTTTTTCTAGTTTTTTTTTACATGACCCTGCTAAAAATTAATCGAAACAATACTGATTACACTTCATATGTCGTCCACCAGTTCTTCCTAGAAAGATTTTTCTTGACCATCAACAGATTCTTGGGTGTTTTTTCTTTGCTTTAACCTCTGTGACCCACCTAATGTTTTATTTATATTAAAAAAAAAAAAACTTTTTCTCGATTATTTTCTTTGCTAACAATGAAAACTAGAAATAGAAAGGCAAACCATTTGGCTCATTAACAAATACCAGACATGTCGCTCTCTTCCCAAAGATATAAATCCAACCACCCATTGCAACAGCATCAAGTCTTTTGGTTTACTGTCGTCTGGTCTTCTTGAGAGGTCAGTGATCACTAAACATTGTATTTCTTATAGTAAATCAAAGGATGTATTGTTGTTCTTATTTTTTCCCCTCAAAGAGTTATTCAAATAGAGCAGAGGAAAGAAAACTCATTTGTAAAGAAGCGCGCGCGCGGCAAAGTTTATACTTCCCTCTCTTTTTTTTAATGCAAAACGAGCTTTTTCAAAAGAGTCTGCATATGACAAGGAGAATAAAGGATATAGGATCCTGTTTTCTTGCTTAAATTTAGTTAAGAAAAAATACAGGTTTTATCAATTTGCTATTCTTTTTGTTAATTTCAAGGGGTTTGTCTTATTCATTTTTTGTTTTTTTTTCAAATGTCAGACAGGTCTTTTCAGAAATCAGCTGAGCTAGATTATTAGCATATATAGTGACATTTTCAACCTGTAAGAGTACAATGAATTAATACAATTTGAAGGCAAAAGAATTTTAAGACTACAAATGGTTACATTTTCAAACAACAGAGATTTTTAATTAAGATTTTCAATTAAGATTAAGATAAATCAAACTTAGCAAAAATAGAAATTATTTAATAAAATTCGTTAAAATTAATGAAAAATACAGACCAAAACGCCACAGAAATTCACATGAAATACATTGGCGCAAAAGTAAAGGACGAAGTGCCAAAAAGGGCTGGAATTTTGTCAAAAAATTACCTGAATTAACACAATAAGAAGATCTCAATTAAAACTTCTAATGCTTAGGTATTAAAGGCAAACCATTAATTTTTCTAAATTGACTAATTTATATGTGTGGTACACCTAAGGGGCGTGACAGTGCAGTCAATCTGGGAATATTTGAGTTAAATTAGATAATTTGTATGGTAGATATCAAGAAGGGTGCGGTTATCTGGTAGATTTTTTAAACTTAATCGAGCTTTATAATGCAATACAATTGACAAAATTCTAAATTGCTTCAGTCTACGAATTAGAGCCGTAGAATAAATTAAATTTTCATGAATCATTCAATTATTATGGGAGATATTAGAAAGAGCGCAGCAATGCCGTCCGTTTTCATTCTCAGAATTAAGTTTATCAGCGAAGTCGGTATGACTTCTTGAAAGATATAAAGCAATGAATATATTGATTAAGATGGTCATTAGTACAGAAAAGAAGTGGTTACTTGTTAGTATTTCTTAAATTTCACAAAGCCGTGTGATTCTTTACAATAAAAAATATAGGTTGCTATATATATTTCCCATACAAGGTAAAAGAGGCAAGAGAACACGTGATGAACTTTCACTCTAAGGTCCTATGTAAGAAAACCCTTAATATATCCCAAATTCGATTGAACTTAGTTTAATTGAATAAAAGATATGACTTCAAAATTACCCAAAGCAAACTGATGAAACCAAAATTGCGCTTCATTGGCTGCTGCAGCATCAAGACCATTAACGCAATCCACATTTTCAGCTGCTGCCTTCCGTTTTCGTCTTTATCGCAGGAAAACATTTTCTTTTCCTGGAGTCCATCTTCAACGGGCGCTCAAACAGAAATGTCTACGTGTTGTTTTTTTTTTTTTTTTTTTGAGCAAGAAATCTTATCATTCTAACGTCGTTTAACGTAACGCGATCGCATTTACACAAACGCGGAATAAGGATTACTAAAACCATCTATAATAAAAATCATAGATCTCTTTTTAACTATACCTCATATAGAAGCTTCAAAGGTATGAACCCAAAAATATGCACGATTTTTTTTTCTTTGTAACTACAGATACTCATAGTGAAATTTATCCGAATTGGATTGAAGTAAAATATACCCATGCGTTGGCAAACTACTGCATTTTTTCCTACTTCCCATTTTCAAATCAGGTCTCCTACATCGATATCCTACGAAGCAAAGGCTCAGGAAAAAATAGAAAAAATTGGACAGAAAAACTGGATAAAAACTACATATAAGAACAATATTTAGTAATGCATTCATCACAATTCAAAAATTTTGATACAGAAAAACTCATGTTTTTCCTCCCGAATTTCCCCAAGCTTAACGATCTTCGAAATTATTTACTACAAAAATTAGTTTCATAACTTTTAAAATATATAAGAAAGTAGGTACGAAAAGTCCATTAGCACTTTAGTATCTTAGGTTGATTTTTAAACGGACACTGTACTTATTGGAAGGGAAGCTCCAAACATAAATTCAAAAAACTTCTATTGTTGCCAATAGGAATAAAGTCCGCTTATTTGAAAAAGAATTAAATTTAATTTTGGAAAATGTCACCTTTCGATTTTATCGAAAAGCCACCAACAACAAGCAGCACCAGGCAAAAACTGTAACAAATTATTGGCAGAAACTGTAACAAATTATTTTAATTTAATAAAATATTTTTTTCAATTCATTTTTCATTTTTCTTTGATTGTAGGATTTAGTTTTTTTTTTTTTTTTGGTTTATTTAATTTTTTTTTTTTTGCATTTGGAGTAATTAAATAACATGCAAAGTTGGAGGCAACCTATCTGTCAAGATAAACAACACTTAGTCGCACAGGCGATTATTTATAATTAATTGGGTGAATTAATTTAAACGTGGTCGTACAACCGCTTACGTCGTGCTTGGCATGAAGGCCCACTTGAGGGAGATTTTGGACGGGGATTAACGATATTGTCCATTAGCACTTCAATATCATAGGTTGATTTTTAAGCGGACACTCTACTCATTGGAGACGACTAACCAGACGACTAAATTCAGGGAGCTGGAATTATTTCCAATGAGAACAGAGTCGGTTTGTTTCGAAAAACACTTTTTATTTGCCGAAAAGACATTTGTCCATGTTTGTCAGATATGACCACAAATTGTTTTAAATTAATAATACATTTTTTACATTTATTATTTCATTTTCATTTTATTGTAAACGTTTTTTTTATTTTTCGATCTTTCTGTGTAATTGGAGTAATTAAATCACATGCAAACTTAGAGGCAACCTATCAGTCAAGATAAACAACTCTCTAATTAGCCGCACGCTAGATTATTTATAATTAATTGGGTGAATTAATTTAAACGTGGTCGTACAACCCCTTATGTCGTGCTTGGTATGGATTCCAAGTTGAGGGAGATTTTAGACGGGGGTTAACGATATTGTCCATTAGCACTTCAATATCATAAGTTGATTTTTAAACGGACACTCTTCTCATTGGAACCGACTTACCAAATGTATATTCAGGCAGCCTCAATTATTTCCAATAAGAACAGAGTCAGTTCATTTCGAAAAGCATTTAATTGAATTTTAGAAATTGACACTTTTTATTTGCCAAAAAACCATCAACAATAGGCAGCACCAGACAATAGCCATTTTTGACAAAATTATAACAAATTATTTTAATTTAATAATAATTTCTCTTTTTAATTTTTTGTTTCAGTTTTATTTTATTGTAAGTTTTTTTTTTTTTTGGTTTTGTTTTTGCATTTGGAGTAATTATATCACTTGCAAAATTAGAGGCAACGTGTTCGGCAAGATAAATAACATTATAATCAGCCGCACATGTGATTGTTTATAATTAGTTGGATTAATTAATTTAAACGTGGTCGTACTACCGCTTACGTCGTGCTTGGCATGAAGCCCCACTTGAGGGAGATTTTGAACGGGGATTAACGATATTGTCCATTAGCACTTCCATATCACAGGTTGATTTTTAAACGGACACTCTACTCATTGGAGACGACTAACCAGACTACTAAATTCAGGGAGCTGCAATTATTTCCAATGAGAACAGAGTCGGTTTGTTTCGAAAAACACTTTTTATTTGACGAAAAGACATTTGTCCATGTTTGTCAGATATTGCCACAAATTGTTTTAAATTAATAACACATTTTTTAAATTTTTTATTTCATTTTCATTTTATTGTAAACCTTTTTTTTTTTTTGTTTTTCGATCTTTCTGTGTAATTGGAGTAATTAAATCACATGCAAATTTAGAGGCAACCTATCCGTCAAGATGGACCACTCTCTAATTAGCCGCACACTATATTATTTATAATTAATTAGGTGAATTAAATTAAACGTGGTCGTGCAACCGCTTACGTCGTGCTTGGTATGGATTCCAAGTTGAGGGAGATTTTAGACGGGGGTTAACGATATTGTCCATTAGCAGTTCAGTATCATAGGTTGATTTTTAAACGTACACTGAACTCATTGGAAACGACCTACCAAATGTAAATGCAGGCAGCTTTAATTATTTCCAATAAGAACAGAGTTGGTTTACTTTAATTTTGGAAAATTACACTTTTTTAATTGCAACGTTTGACAGAAACTGAAACAATCTATTTAAATTTATTAATACAGTTTTTTTTCATTTTTATTTCATTGTAAACGTTTTATTTTTTAATTTTTCGATTTTTCTGTGTATTTGGAGTAATTAAATCACATGCAAAATTAGAGCCAAACATATCCGTCAAGAGTAAACAACACTATAATTACCCGTACACGCGATTGTTTATAGTTAATTAGGTGAATTAATTTAAACGTGGTCGTACAATCACTTACGCTGAGCTTGGCGCGAAAATCCAGTTGAGGGAGATTTTGGACCAGGGTTAACAACGTTATTCCGACTGATCGACGAGTGAAATTGTAGGAGAAGAACGAAGAACGGTCACGAATTGTCACAGTGCAAAAAAAAAAAGAAGTGTCTGTCCATAAATCCGAGATCTTTTTATGAAGAGCTTCACGTAAATGAGGAAATTCATAATGCATAATAACACAATAATCGAAGAAAACTGACAGTGATTTTTTTCCGGTTTGATTTGCATTCGTCACGATAACACCCGAATGGTCGGTTGATCCAAGGATCATCTCCCGTAATAATGTAACAATAACGTACTGGTAGAAAGATTTCATTACAAAGTTTAACGCGACGGTCTTTTTCGAAAAAAAGAGAAAAAAAAAAAACGCTTTTGGTACCAATCGAGATATGACTCGTTTGAGGCCCGAAATGTCTGAGGCAAAAAATGATCCATTTGAATTGTTGATCGACGGGTTTCGGGCACCAAATCTAGGATTTGTTAAATGCGACTTTCGTCGATGAAGGTTGATGGTCTTTCGGGCACCCTGCGTCTTCAACAAATTTCCGACTTTCTTTGAACTGTTTATACCATATCATTTCGGCAAGGCCTCTTCAACGGAAGCTTTCTGCAACATTATAAGCAGCAGAAATTCCTTCCTCTATCTCTATATAGTGATATATTCAGAGGTACTTTTTCCAGACATGATTTTAAGACAGTAAAAATTATCAAACTTTCGTGACATTTTTGTTCATTTGTTGACATTAATGTCGCACTTCCGACCACTGAATTGCAAGCATATTTCCAAAGATATCGAGCCTCTAGACTTTTTTTCAGACCTACGTAAAGCCCCAAGTTTACATAGATAAGCTAACTTATTCCGTGAGTGGGAAATTGGAGTTCCAAATTTCTCAAGCCACTAGAAATGCTTGAGTGCGTCATCGAACGCAGTTACGATCAACATTTGAAAGAGACGGTGCTTAAAATATAAATGTAAAGCGTGGCTCTTTTGTGTGTGAACTCCTTATACATTTCTTTTAATAGGTTAAGAGTTGAAATACGATCTTAAGACATATATATTAAGACATAAATATCGGGATACTTTTAAATAAAGTTAATTCAAAGATTTCACACCCATAATTTAAGAAGTGATCAAAAGAACTTAGGTTATTTATTTTGATAACACTTCAGTGTTAGTAAGTAATTCTTGTCCGATTTCGCCAACTTTTCTTCTGTTGCACTCGGGTATTTCTTAGCTACTATTGGATCAGGCAGGTTACCAATCTCCAGAGAATGATTATATGTAAGTATACGATCATCGGTTTAATTTAGATTTTTTGAACCAAATTTCTTTTATTTTATATTTCCTTTTTTCCCGAAAATAGCGCAGGAACTCCTTAACTTTTTAACATATATTTTGAATTTCGACAAACAACCGACAGAATTTGTACGTTAAAAAGTTACAAGAATTACACCAATAATCACACTTCGGTTACATTTTACAAAATTTGTAAACCAATAATTAAAAGTAATAAAAAAGACAGAAATAGGCTTACTCCAAAGTTGGAGACGAGCTGATGCTACTTCGACCACAGTCAAATAGGTTGATCTGCAAACCGCAAGCTCCAACTCCACAGTACTCGTATTTCAAGACAAAAATATCGCAATATTTTTAAATAAAGTCAATTTAAAGATTTCACCCTCATAATTTTAAAAGTGTTCAAAGAACTTTTGTTCATGCATTTTCATAACGCTTTAGTGTACGTGTGTTAGTAATTATTGTCAGCTTTCGGATTTTTTTTTCTTTTTGCAATTTTGGGATCACTCGGATGTTTCTTAGCTACAATTAGATCAGGCAGGTGGCGCTGTTACCAATCTCCAGAAAATGATTATATGTAAGTACACGATCGTCGGTTTAATTTAGATTATTTGAACCAAATTTCTTTTATTTTGCATTTACTTGTTTTTGCATTCATTTTGAAAACAGCGGAGGAACTCCTTAACTTTTTAACATATATTTTGAATTTCGACAAACAACCGACAGAATTTGTACGTTAAAAAGTTACAAGAATTACACCAATAATCACACTTCGGTTACATTTCACAAAATTTGTAAACCAATAATTAAAAGTAATAAAAAAGACAGAAATAGGCTTACACCAAAGTTGGAGACGAGCTGATGCTACTTCGACCACAGTCAAATATGTTGATCTGCAAACCGCAAGCTTCAACTTCACAGTACTCGAATTTCAAGACAAAAATATCGCAATATTTTTAAATAAAGTCAATTTAAAGATTTCACCCCCATAATTGTAAAAGTGATCAAAGAACTTTTTATCTTCATAACACTTTAGTGTGCGTTTGTTAGTAATTCTTCTCAGATTTCGGTGATTTTTTTTTCTTTTTGCAATTTTGGGATCACTCGGATGTTTCTTAGCTACAATTAGATCAGGCAGGTGGCGCTGTTACCAATCTCCAAAAAATTACTATATATAATTACACGATCGTCGGTTTAATTTAGATTATTTGAACCAAATTTCTTTTATTTTGTATTCACTTTATTTGCATTCATTTTGAAAACAGCGGAGGAACTCCTTAACTTTTTAACATAAATTTTGAATTTCGACAAATAACCGACAGAATTTTTACGTTAAAAAGTTACAAGAATTACACCAATAATCACATTTCGGTTAAGTTTCACAAAATTTGTAAACTAGTAGTTAAGAGTCATAGAAAAAAAAGAAATAGGCTTACCCCGGATTTGGAGTGGACTCCGACCACAGTCAAATATATTGGCCTCCAAACCCCAAGCTCCAACTTTACAGTATTTACAAATTGTTTCCAAGACATATCTAGGGCTGATTTAGAATGTATGTATGTTGAAAAATAAAGAAAGTTTTTCCCAACTTTTTTGTGTTTTCTTTGTTAGATCGGTTAGTTTTGGTACCGACTTTGTATTCTAGATGACCTAATTGGATCCTAAACTGAACCGACCTTAGGTAGACCAACTCTATTCTCACTACGGTATATTCTGGATAATCTCAATAAAATCAAATCGAAGCATACCATTCGTTCGTCGTCTATAAGACAAATACTGTATGAAGCTATGGTCGAGTAGGACAGAAATCTTAGTGAACTATTTTACACCAAATACAAATTTTGGCAAGGCGACAGCCTATCGTGCGACATCTTCAAAATATTATATTGTAAGATATGATTAGAGGACAGCCACGCTTAACACGGCTGCCACTATATTTAAAAAAGAAAACTGCTGCTTGCGTATGCTAATAATATATGCTTTGTAGGTAAAAGACAGATATAACTGCAACTTTCTCAAGAATTGAGAAGGAACCAGCGCAAAAATAGGTCTGGTGATAAACAAAGCTAAACTGAATGATTTACTTCGTTTGGAACACTGTGCGTACTTTGACAACAATAATATCGAAGTGGCAGAAGACTTAATCTTACTCTTTTCCGCCATGAATGAACATTTTGGTGTCAACCTGGAGATTAGAGCAGACAAAGCCATGCCACAACAAAAAAAAAATCCGGCATTGAATTTACCCCTCCTTCTGTAAGGCGCGGAATCATAAGTTATGACACAAGCGGATGGAACAGTTCTGGAAGTCTTTGCCAGAAAAATTTTCCGATTAATATAGATGCATCACCATTAACGTATGAGCTGTATTAGCTATATACCGACATTGACGTAGTCCAGCGCATCAGTATACAGCGATTGCGTTGGTTGCGCCATGTTATGCGTATAGGTCCAAGAGCTACAGCATGCCAGCAAGTCTTCGACGACGAAATCGATGAGTGACACAGAAGAGGACGACCAAGACCCCGTTGGAAGAACCAGGCTTTTGAAGTACTGTCAAAACTTGGTGTGACGAATTGAATTCCAAGCGCTTGGGATTATTTTGTTCGTGCCGCGTATAATAGATAAGAAAGTCTATTCTTGTTGCCTTCCAAGTGAATAAGTAGGTGTTTAAATGTCGGAAATAGATTTTAAAAGATTGGCATCAGTTGACAAACCGAATATATCTGAAGAAGACTACGAATATGACGAAATTTCCAAAGTAGGCCGTGAGGAAAAACTTGATGGAGAATTAATTTATATATCTATTTTGAATTGTAAAGCACACAATCATTAATATGGAGTGTAATGTATTTGTTCTTAGCACCAAAAGTATTCACATAGTTTTACGCGTGAAACTCAGTTCGTCTTAGGACAGAAAAATGTACCGGCAAAAGTTAAACAATTGGCCCACCAAGTTGGTATTCATGATTGAAAGTTTCCTTCCCCTCTTTCTTACTAAGCCTGTTTTCGTCAAAGCAAACAAGCTTAACATAAAGGCAGAGTTTATTAAAATTTATTGCACTGCAAGACAGGATTTTCATTACACTTTCGAGATTTTTGTCAAAATAAGAACAAACTTGAATGTGCATCAAAGTAATTCTTCAATACAATACAACGCTTTTACAAATCATTTGGTGAAGGAATTTACAAATTTCTAAGATTGAGAATATTCAGCTGCAAACTAACACAAAGGAAACAGAAAATAAAATATAATCACATGTATTCACCTCTCTTAAAATATGTATTTTTAATAAGCATTTTCGTCATTAAAAATATTCTTTTGCTTATATTTTCATTAATTGTCAGCTTTCTCCTTTTCTTTTCTTTTAACCTCCATGACCCCCACATGTTTCGTTTACACACAACAAACTTTTTCTCGCTTATTTTCTTTTTTAACAAGTAGAACTAGAAATAGAAATGCAAACAAGTTGGCCCATTAACAAGTATCAGCTGTGTCCTCTTCGCCAAGGATGTATAATCCAACCACCACCCATTGCCTCAGCATCACTTTTTCAGGTTTGTTGTCGTTTCGTCCCCTTAGAGGTCAGTGATCACCACCTATTGTTTGTAGTTGTAGTTCTTTGCAAATCAAAGGATGTTTTGTTGTTTTTATTTATTCCCTCAAAAACTTATTCAAATTGTATGGCTCAAGAAACTCATTTGTAAAGAAGCGCGCGCGCGGCAAAATTTCCTTTCCCTCCTCTTTTTTTTTTTTTGTACAAAACGAGCTTTTTTTCTTAAAGGAATCTGTGTACAATAAAATATTAAAGGACATTTCCAGTTTGCCTTTGTTCACCATGATAGACAAATACATGTTCTAATCATTTTCTAAATTCTTTTTTCTAAATTATTTTATTCGAAACGTTTTGTTTTCTGTCCTTTCTACTATTGTTGAAGTATTTTACAGAACATTCGTGCGGTCTCGGAGAGCTGAGAACAGGTTTAGCCGAAAACGAAGTGTTTTGGTTTGGGGTATTAGAAAAAAAGGTATGCTAACCTGCTAAAGGACCTTGGTATACTTTACTATTAAGAGATGAGCGGATGATAAGGCTAATAGTGGTTGATTTAAACAAAAGACCATTTAACACTTCATGAAACAATTTGCAAATTGTTGCTGATGTCTTTAGAGTTGTTGATGCTAGGAAATAGATAATTTGCTGTTGTACATTTCACTGGGAGATCCGCGAATTGAAGGGCATAAAACGCGTCTTCCGCGTGTGTCTTTGCGTATTGAAATACCGTCTCCTGTCCTTTTTTGGGCGGCAGCATCCTCGATGGTTGCTAGCAAATAGTTTTGAGTACGACATCCCAAGTAAAATCAATTTGAATTAATGAATTAAGCGCCGTAGAGAACTCCAAGCACTTCGAACTATTTCCTCCCTCACCAGGAAAAATAATTGATTGGTTATAGACATGAAATTCGTATCTGCTTAAAGTGGTTGTTAGGCTACATGGATGGAAACAATTATACACATTCTAAACCACACATCGTAGGAAGAATTGTAGAGGGTCAGTTAGGCCTTAAAAAACTTTCGTATTCGTACACTTAACCATTTGCAGCGTAACAATGTTGACACTCTTGGAAACCTAACAGATTATTTGGTTCACAAACATTAACAGCTGTTGGGTGAACTGACTTATCCGTTTGCTGAAATTTGATTTCTCTTTTGTTTTGTAATTTGTTCGCTAAGGCGTTGATCTTTAGATTTGAATATCAGATTTTGGCCCGCTATATTGATATAAAGGATTTGATCATATTTCCGAATGTTTTAGAAATGCCGCAATTTGTGACTTTCTATTTTAACTCCTTTTTTCATATTTGAGCCACTGTAACCAAACAGAGAATTCTCTATCAACCAAATATATGGCAGATTACAGTCCGCCCCTGAGATGCACGTTCCGAAATTACCATCACCAAGTTTAAGAAAAATCTTAATATTTCGTAATTTCAAAATTTAAATGTTATATTTTGTGCTTTTTGCTAACCCGCATTGGGAAATAAATTCATTGTTACAAATTTTAAAATAATCTCAGAATCTATATATTTAAATTTTAACTTTTAACTTTTTGATATTAACATTTCTTATTCATACAGGGTGGCTAACGTGGAATGTTGCAATATTAAGAAACTCAAAGAACTTTTCTGATTCATATAAACTATTTTTTCGTTATTCTTTTGAAAAACAATGAAATTTTATTTCAATATTTCAATATTTTAATGCTTTCTAAAAATAATGGATTCTCAATGACCACCAACAAGCCCGGTGATGCATGACCGACATCGGTATATGTTTCTAACTGAAGGCATGCAGCGGAAGTTACAAAGCGTTTCTTAAAATCGTCCAAATATCAGGATTTTATTTTGTTAGATTCCTAGTGGAAGTAGACTAACAAGAAAAAAGCAGGTGCGGTAAAATTGAGAGGCTTTGGAGACAAAAGAAATACGAAATAAGCCCGTTGGGAAATGTTCGCTACAATCCTTCTATAAATCTTTCTAAAACAGGGGAGAGATTCATTCTTTGCATGTGCAAGTGCTTCCCGGCAGGACCAAATTTTTGGCCGAATTCGAAGTTAGCTTGGCCATGACAAAAAGATTTTCATGACCAACTCGGTCTCGTAACTCAAGCGATTCGACTTAAAACGAATATGTGTATAGACAAGTTTGCGAGGGCGGTACCAAAACAAAGACACAAAAAAGTTGGGAAAATTTTTCTTTACTTTTCAACATAATCTTTTTTTAGCACGATACACTTTTTCTAGCGATATTTAATAGCTTCTATACCCTGTTTATAGTAAGAACTGTCAGATTCCTTAAAATAGTCATCAACCGCGCACACAGCCTCTTCATTGTTGGCAAATCTTTTACCACCGAGCAATCTTTTCAGGTTTGCAACTAAAAAATAGGGGCTAAATCTGGCGAATAAGGTGCGTGATAAAGCAATTCGGGTTTTAATTCATTAATTTTGGCCACCGCAATAGTGGATGTGAGAACTAGGGTATTGTCTTGATGAAACAACACTTTATTTTTTGCCAAATACGGTCTTTTTCTATAATTTCATCACCTAAATGTTTTTTCCTTTCTGAAGATAACCAATAAAAAAAAATTATCCCAAGCGCGTCCTGAAAAACAGACGTCATAGCCTTGTCAGCTGATTGAACCGTCTTCGCCTACTTTGGACACGATTCTGCCATTCCAGTCCACTGCTTCGATTGTTCATTTGCCTTAGGTGTGAGGTGGTGAACCCATGCCTCATCCATGGTTATAAATCGGTTCAAATATCCGGTTTTGTTGCGGCGAAACATCGCCAAACATTCTACTACAACATCTTCTTCTCTTTATTGAAAGTAAACGCGGCACCCATCTGGCGCACAGCTTTCTCATCTTCAAATCTATGGACAATACACGATGTGTAGCACTTTTTGAAATGCCGATCATTTCAGCTAACTCACGCACCTTCAACCGACTATCATCCGATACCATTTTGTGGTATGTGGATTTTTTTAACTGTGTCTGATGGGGACAATTCAATTACTTCAACCGTAGTGTTCATCTTAGCAGCTTGTACGACTTCGTTTAATATTGGTTGGACTAAGACGTTTCAAATGGAAATATTAAATAACATAGCGATGACCAATTTTTTCTATTTTTACAAATTTACTGAGATCGTTTACTTTCGATGGCTCAAATAAAAACACTAAACAATACAGAGCCTTAAAACTTAACGCACATGTTTTTTAAAGTTACCACTTTTCGCCAAATTATTTTTTCAAACTGCTGGCACCATTTGTACGTCAGCTCGGCTAGTTTTAGGACCAGCTTCGTAAATGGAAATAGAATCATATCGCATTCAGGTATGTACTATATAAGGCTTCAAGTGAGTATTTTTACAAGGCGAATTGTAAAATACCTAAATTCTATCTGTGAAGTGCGATCCTTCCAACAGAACAAATTCCATTTTATTTCACTAACGAAGTGTTCGCTGTTGGTGAAATAGCGCTTTTCTATAACTTATTGATAATGCAAATAGAGGTTTTTAATTTGCTTCTTTTTTTTGTTTTGTTTTTGTTATTAGTTTTGAAAATCTCCTGGAATTTGTTCAGAAGAAAACGTCAAACTGAAGTTAACCAAAGGCTTTTAATGTAAAACTATTTGGTACATTTTTAAATGCATTCAGACGTGATACAAATGAGCAATCGAAATAAAACTTTTAATTTTCAGACGAATTTTGACGTATCTTTCAATCTCTCTCAAAGGAAATTTGCAGTGGATTTTCATTCACACCTTTTTATTCTACAGCTCGCTAAAATTTAAGAGAAATTGTTTTTCTATATAAACTAATATTGTAATACTACAAAATATTAAAAGTCTATCTTGCATTTGTCCTGAATTCAATTCAATTGCAACTTTTCAAAGATGTTATTAGCAGCGGTTGCAGGCTAACATATTGGTCTTGTGCCAATTTTGCGAAGTACAAAACCCTTTAGAAGAACGAAAGAAAGATTCTTATGAAAACGGCAGACCACGAATAAAATCCATCCATAAACATCGCGCGAAATCACAAACACTGGCCAACCTTTTAAGCGCACTTTTCATTTCGCATCTGCCGGTAAGAAAAAATCACAACGCAAACCCAGGGAGGACTGGTGTGTGTTGAGCTAAGCGATATGAATCATAGCTATTGCAGCCACACATTGCTTTGATTTCCCCCCATATAACTAACCAAATGGCATGAATTGATATTGTACACAATAAACACCCTATGCGATATGTGACTACAGAGAGCGAGAACTTCAGATGTTTTAAGGTTTCTTTTCTAAGGGCATCAAAAGATGTCAACAAGATGAGGTTTTGTAATGATGGTAAAAATGCAGTATTCATAATATCCACATCAAATACAACATTCATAATATTTAGAGCAATCAAAATATCCGATGTAGTCAAGATATTCAAGCGATTCAAAATATTCGTAATATCGATAACATTCCAAATAAGTGAAATGTTCAAAATATTCATATGCCAAATATTCCACCTCCATCAATTATTCTATCTATTCCGGATATTTTAAATATTCGAATTTCAATTTCTCGAAATATTCCAAATATATCAAATGTTGTAAATATTCCAAGGTTTATTTTTTTAAATATTCCAGTTAATACAAATATTACAGGTGTACCAAGTGTTTTAAATATTCCAGACGTTCCAAAATATTCCAGACATCGCAAATATTCCGAATATTCGAAATATTCCAAACAATCCAAATATGCCAAACACTCCAAGTATCCAAAATAAATCAACTATTCTGAACATCCGAAACATTCCAATTATCCAATATGTTCCTAATATTCCAGATGTTCCAAATAATCTAAATATTCTGAATGTTGCAGATATTCCAATTACTTCAAACATTATAAACATTCCAGATATTCAAAATAACCCAAATATTCCAAATATCCCAAATATACCAATCATCTCAAATATTCCGGATATTCCAACTGTTTCAAATAATTATTTATTCCAAATAATTACATTCAAACTTTCTAAGTATTCCAAATAAATCAACTATTCTTAACGTCCGAAACATTCCAAATATTCAATATATTCCCAATATTCCAATTGTTCTAAATGATCTAAATAATGTGAATCTTCCAAATATTACAAGCATTCCAAATGTTCCAAATATTCCCAATGTTCCAGATTTTCCATATGTTAGAAATGAACAAAAAACTGACATTTGATATTTTCCAACCATTCCACAAATAATCCAAATATTTCGGATATTCCAAATATACTTAATATTCCAAATATTCCAAATATAAGAATTATTTCAAACCCATATATTTTGAATATTTCATGCCTTTCAAGTATTCCAAATGCTCCAAATATTCCAAATATTCTGAATACCCCAAATATTTCATATATTCTAAAAATTACTAATAACGCAAATATTCCAAATAATTCAAATATTCCCAACATTCCAAATGTACAGAATACTCTAGGCATTTCAAACATTTCATATATTCCAACTATCCAAATATTCCGAATATTCAAAAACGTTCTAAGTATTTCGAATGTTCCAAATATTCCCAATGTTCCAGATGTCCCATATATTCCCAATAATCAAAAAACTGAAAAAAACGGATATTTGATATTTTCCAATCATTTCATGTACTCGTATTCCAAATATTTCAAACATTCCAGATATTTGATATTTTCTAACCATTTCATATACTCGTATCCAAATATTTCAAACATTCCAAATGTTTTAAACCTCCAGCATATTATTCCAAGTATTTCAAATACACCATTCTGAATATTCAAAATATTTCAAATATTCTAAATATTACTAATAAAGCAAATACTCCAAACATTTAAAATATACAGAATATTCTTCCAGGCATTTCGAACATTCCATATATTTCAACTATAAAAAATATTCCGAATATTCAAAAATGTTCCAAATATTCCGAATATTACAAATATTCCGAATATTTCAAATATTCCGAATGTTTAAAATATTCGATATGTCCACAATTCCAACGAACATTTCTATTATACTATTATAAAAATATTTAAAATATTCAAATTGATCAACATGCCAACGGCTTATCATACCTTCCTCGTTCTTTCTTACAGTTTTACAGTTTCTTCCGTCTCTCGATTAGTTTCCTTTTTTTAATGGGTGAAGAAAAACAAAACATTGCCATGAAATCTAAAATATATTCATCAAAAAAAGGGAGACTGAGCAGCAGGACGAACAGGAATACAGGGAGAGAGTAAAGATTGTGCAAAAGGCAACGACCAACCAGCCAAGCCTGAACAACCAGATTTTTACCTTTTCGTAGAATAATAGACACTGTAGAAGTGTGTGTGTGTGTGTGTGTGTGTGTGTGTGTGTGTGTGTGTCTTTTTCTTTAAAAGGCAGACAAATGAATGAAGAAGGGGAGTTGTAGAGGAGCGTTGCAAAAAATTGCACAGCTCAGGGAATGGATGCAGTGGCAAACAGCTAGGGAACCCAGAAGGCTTTGGCAAAGGAAACGGCGAGTAACGTATAAATCGATTTCATTAATTTTCCTTCTTGCGGCCAGTGGGTTTCCTCCACTTAATAATTAATAAATAATTGAATACGGAAAATATTGAAGAGGAGAATACTCCAGCACGCTGTGGTACGTCCTCTCAGCTGCTGAGTTAGTTTGACATTTCGCCAGTGGGCATTAGCCGCAACATCGTTAGGTGTTCATTGTTATTAAGGAAAGGAAAATTAAATTTATTTGTGTATCCTTTACAGTTCGATCGCATCCTTTGGGCGTTCTTTATTTCCTTCTAATCAAAGATCTCCGATTGACCAATTAGTAGGAGTCTTTCAAATTGGCTATGTCCCCTCTTGGTCCATACAATGGAGACGACAATTGTTGACCGTCCGGGTCATTAGTTGCAACTTTATCACCTTTACTAGTAGTTGCAGCGTTTTGACCATTTTGCTGTGTGTTTGCTGTAGGTGCTAAAGGCAAAATTTCCAATATTTCTTATGATATTAATTCTATTGTTGTGCTGGTGTTGCTGTCATTTGTTTTGTTTTCTAGTCTTCCTCTGACAATTGTCTTAAGTCTTTGTTTTGTAATTTGCGGATGGCACGCGTCCCAATATCCTCATCGCAATGCTTCTGGTTTGGCTAATATAAAATAAACCGTTCGTTCTTGCCTTATCGCCCTCTCTTTTCCGCTTCAGGAACAACTATATCATGAGCACATACGTCGCCTTACATGCACTCAAACTAACTGCCAATTGTAACGCCAACACCAACAACTACTGCTTATCCATGCCAAAGGAAGAAGGCAGGAATCTTTAGGTTACTTCAACGCACGTTTCTGTCACCTGGTTCTGATTACTTTGGCGTTTGTCGCAGCATTGCAGTAGTGAGCAGAAGGATACATTATTTCTAATTCCAATGTTTCATCCTCCTGTTCGTGGCATCGATGTCACGCCTTTTGTTTAGATCTTATAATGACTTTAAGGAATTTTTGTACAAAAGCCAAGTAGTGATGAGGATAACGACAGAAACCACTGATTCTCTATCTACTATTGGTTTGTGCTACAATTTAGCAAATATTTATTCGGCAGCAAACAGCTGATCGTATTTTTTATGATCGGGCAATCTTATTAGATAGCTAAGTTCATTGTCTCATAATTCGATTAAAAACTATTTGTGAGGAGAAGAGTTAAAAAAAAAGAAAACTTTTTCAGGCATTGCGAAATCCAAATGTGCAGATAGATGATGGCAAACAAGTAATTGATTAAATGTACGAAAGGTGCTGAGACACAATATGTGAAAAAAAGATAGCGTTGCTGGTTTTAAAATAAATTTTTCAAAAAAAAAAATTATTACAAACTTTACATAACTATAACGGCATTGCAATTTTAATCTGGTAAATCCCGATTCACATATTCCTTCACCCAATGGACGCTGTACATACTTCCAAGACTTTTGAAAATATATAGTGAAAAGAAATCCATTATTTTTCCAATAGATGGCTTCGACAATTTGCATCTCGCTTTGTACAAGTATGAACGGAACATGTTAGATGGCGTTAGAAAGATAAGATTTCGTACTCATGAAATTAACTCAGATAGTTTTGGAATTTCTTCACGCGTAAAAAATCACCAGCAAAGAGAAAATAAAATTTTACAGTTTTTCTTCGATAGAGGCAAAAACGCAGGCCAGGTGCTGAAAAACGTCAAAAGTGGTTTTATTTTCGATGCTGTAACAGCCAATCAGGCACAGTTTTGCTTTCGTCGATTTCGTTCCGGTAATTTTAATGTCAAAAATACATCGCGCTCCAAAAGGCCAATTGTAGAAAATGTTGATAGACTAATAGAAGTCGTCAAGTCTGATTGTCATGTAGGCACTCTTGTTTCGATTGCCCAGGACTTAAACATTGCACAAAAATCAGTTTGGAATCACTTGAACAAGACTAGATGCAAACAGAAGCTTGATGGTGAAGCATGGATCAAAAATCGCGACAAAATAGACTATTTCTGAAGCGGATATCTTGGCTGGTGATGAAAATTGGTTCATTTCCAATAACGATCGATCGTGGCCGAATCGCTGTTAGGTGCTGCAAATGGTGGTCAAGCCAGGACTGATCACCTGTCAAACTCTTAACATTCTCCTGTACGGTCAAAAAATGGATCGCCTGCAATCGCCCACAAGCAACCGGAGCGAGAAACTCCAGGAGGTTTAGTTGAGAGGTACTCATGTATAGGTACATCTTATACCACCACCTAGTGATGTTACCCGCTGTTTTTGTCTATGGCGAATAATTATGCTGATGAAAAACTCACCTAAATAGAAGCTTGTGAAAATCAACTATCAAATTATTTTGTCAATGGGAACAACAGTCTCTATTGGAAAGACGTAATAGAATTACCATCAAAATGGCAAAAAACTATCAAACTATCGAATTTAGTCTACATCGGATCATTCGAACTATGCTATATAAAGCCTTCAGTGCCAAGCAAAAATAATCAATATTTTTTTTACTATATCTTATATTAACGCCACTACGGTCAATTTCAATAAAAGAGATATCAAAGTAAGCGCCAGGCGGAGAATAAGCGTATATGTTAGCTATATGGGACTACGACATGATCGTCACACTATGCTATATACTAGAGCTCTGTATAATAAGATTCATGGTTGGATATTCAAGTATTTACTACTAAAATAATCATTCAAACAACGCTTTATAAAAATAAAAGTAAGCAGAAACCAATACTGAAATTTCAGTCAGTTGAACTGACTTAAATACGTCTCCACCAGACGGGCCATTGATTTATGCTAAATCGATGAATTTATGTGTCGTACCCTAAGGGGCGCGACAACACAGTGCATTTTCATTAGCAGAAATTTCATTAGCAGTTTCATTGCTTAAACGCATGAAATGTGTCAAATTTTACTGAATCGAGTTACAATTACTTGACGAAATACTCGTATATGGGTCGAATCTGTAGAAGGAGCTTAATAAATTTTTCTCAAGCTTCACAGAGAATTACAACGCAATATAATGCATAAAAATCTGGGCAATTCCGGCCCGATACTTAGAAAATACAGAAAACAATTAAATTTCGAAAACTCAGCTATATGGGAGGTACCAAAAAGAATGTAGTAATGCCAACCGTTATCAATCTCAGAGCTACGAAAACAGTCCCAAAACTAGCCGACCCGAAAAAAATTATTTTGCTGAAAATTGGCAATCTTATAAAACATATGTTTTAAGTTTTAAGGCGCCACGTTATTTAGTACTTTATTTGATTCATCAAGAATAAACGATCTCAGTGAATTTGTAGACATGGACAAAGTTGATCATTATTATGTAATTCAATATCTCCATTTGAAAGGTCTCAGTCCAACCAATATTAAAGCAGAGCTAGATTCTACCCTGGGGAAATCCGTTCCTTCGCCTACGATTGTAAAATATTGGGCAGCAGAGTTTAAACGAGGCCGTATGAGCTGCCAGGGCGAATTGAGATGTCCACTCCAGATACGGCTAGGAAAATCCACACACAACAAATTAGTATTGGATGATGGTCGGCTGAAGGTGCGTGAGCTGACTGAAATGATAGCATATTGACCGAAGATTTGAAGATGAGAAAGCTGTGCGCAACATGGGTGCCGCGTTTGCTTTCAATAGACCAAAAACAGCGTCATGAAGATGTTTCAGTAATGTTTGGTGATGTTTCCCCGCAATGGAGACGAATTTTTGCGTTGATTTATAACTATGGATGAGATATGGGTCCACCACTTCACACCTAAGACAAAGGGACAGTCAAAGCAGTGGACTGGAATGGGAGAATCGCGCCCAAAGAAAGCGAAGACGGTTCCATCAGTAGGCAAGGTCATGGCATCTGTTTTTCGGGATGCGCATGGGATTATCTTTATTGATTATCTTCAGAAAGCAAAAACCATCAACGGCGAATCTTATGCTAATTTATTATAGCGTTTAAGTAATGAAATTATGGAAAAAAGGCCGCGTTTGGCTAAAATTAAGACAAACAATCATCAAGACAATTTTTCAGTTCACACATCCACTATTGCGATGACCAAAACTAATGAATTAAAGTTCGAATTGTTTCATCATGCACCTTATTCGCGAGATTTAGCTCCCTCGGACTATTTTCTATGTCCAAAGTTAAAAAAAAGTGGCTCGGTGGTAAAAGATTTGCCAACAATGAAGAGGTGGTGTCTGCGGTTGATGGCTATTTAAAGGATTTTAATAGTTCTTAATATGAACAGGGTATAGAAGCTATTGAAGATCGCTGAAAAGAATGTATCGAGCTAAAGAGAGATTATGTTGAAAAATAAAGAACATTTTTTCCAACTTTATTGTGTCTTCTTTGTTAGGTCGGCTAGTTTTGGGACCGCCCCTGTAAGTTTAGTAAAAGCATGACGAATCTAACCAAGAAGCTAAGAATATATCGGTTAATTCGATTGTTTGTGTGGGAGGTGCTCGAAGGGACGTTGGTAATCAATTGGGGTTGTAACATTTTGGGGATTCCGTTAATTTATTTCCTATGGTGTACAATATATGTCACTTCTTGTGATTGACATGTAGAATAATCAGGTCCTGGGCTCCGCTGCATATCACGGCGATCGGAAAGTCAAGAGTCCAAGCTTACATCACTCTCATTAGTAGTTGCCACACTCTACGGTTGCTGTTAAGTTGGCTTGAAGTACAAGTCCCACGTTGCATTTCCGATGACAAAAATTAATCGCCCTGTATCTATAAATTCCCGCTTGATTTTTAATTTTCGTTCTCACTTCAAAACAAAACAATAAATTTGCCTTGCAATAAAAATATTATTCCATCAAAACGAAAGTTTTTGCATAACAAAAGAGCGAAAAACAAAGAAATTAAAGCATCGCCAATTGACATTATCGAGAAAAATTGCATTTCAATCTCCAGCGAAGAATTGATTTATATTCCTTGGAATATGCGATCTTTTGTTCACACATCCAAAAGAAAGTCAACGCCTCTCGGCATTTGCATTATGATTGTTGCATTAGCAGAGGTGTTGCACATAATTTCGGCATCTAATTAAGAACCTTAGGTGGTGGCCTAAAACAAAGCTGATAGGTTTCCTCCTTGCAAGAAACAACAGAAATCGTACATATTAACAGCCATAAATCAATTGTAGAAACGAAAAATCAGCAAAAGGTAATTTTTTTTCTTGTACTCTGACCCGACTAATTGCAATAAACACCAGAGAACAGGGAATAAATTCACTGGATGCAACCGTAAATCAAGCAAGGGTTCGCAGCAACAATCTTGAACAATAATATTGAACTTTGTTCGATTTGAAATCAATGGAATAATTCTGAAATTGCAATTGCAAAACGAGAATATTGCGCAGTTTCTTCTTAATAACCCTTTTTCAAATTTTTGGATTTCTTTTGTTCAAGCTGAAACCGCAACTTTCTTTGCGAGTCATTACTCTGCTCGATCAAATGAATTATAGGGTTTGCTTTTCGTGTAACTTTTGAAGGGATTCACATATTGATTTGAAAAATAATTTATGTGGTTTCGGGATTTATGCGTGTGGCGTCTGTCACAAATTATAGTTAGTAGAAAATAAGTTTAGAACGTGTAAAATACACATGTGAATAAAATCCGAAGGATGAAAAGGAGAAAACACAAATGCTTACTAGTACACCTCTATCAATGTAAATCACAAATTTAATTACTTAGCTTTATCAATTAGCTTAAAAAACATAATAAATATAATAAAATATATGAAAATCTTCAATATATGTAAATAAGTTGGACCTGAATTCTGAAACTAGATTGGAACTTTAAAGGCCCAGAACGTGCAGCAACAATTATTCCACTGCCCGTGGACTATTTTACAATTATTTTTGCAGCTGGATAGTAAATAACTGTTTTGTATTTATGTTAATAAAAGGATCGGAAATGCAAAGCAAGAAAGCTTCCAACGGAAATGGGAATAGGAAGAAGTATTGAATACCGGAAATTTGAAAATATGAATATCAATAATAAAATTGCACGGCTAACGCCCAGCTACGTATTTTGTTTAAACGCGCGCAGCTCAAGATTTAGACAGACCAGGATAATTTTGTCGTATCACCAACCGTTTGTGCAATACTAGCCAACCTCGAATAGGAGAATATTGATTTGGACTGTTTGTGATGTTATTCACTTGATAGTAATCAAAATCCTATATTGAATATCTCCAGCAGCTCACACAAGCAAGTCGAAAAACCCCCTGGTAATGCTCGCGACCGTCCGTCTTGTGGTAGTTAAAGTGAGAAGTTTGCTAGTCGCCAACGCCGATGCGTCTTACGTAAGCAGGTTTTTTTTTTTTTTTTTTTTTTTTTTTTTTTTTTTTTTTTTTTTTTTTATTATTTTCTTCATACAATTATCATTAGCAGTGTTTATAATGTCTCTGCGCCTTATAGGCTTTAATAGAGACCAGTTGGCAAAATGAATAATATTCAAGTTAACATTTAAAAATTTGAAGAAGAAAAATATATATATCAATTAATAACGTAATAGTTGTAATAAAAAAATATATATATATGTAATTTTGAATAAATTAGAAATCATAATATAATAATTTAGAGAACAAAATAAATTATAGAAGTGTTTCAATTATTTCAAGTAAATATAATTTAATTTTCAAGGTTACATCTGAAAACTCAACTTTAACAGCACTTTGTGATATTTCGCAGTCTTAACGCTAGCATCGGATATGGCAGCCCAATTATGCGCTAAATAAAAATTATAATGAAAACACAAGAGAAAAGAAAATTCAATTTCCAAAAGTAGACGAATGAAATGTTCAAACTGTTTGCAGAGTTCATTGGAATTCGATTGGCGAAAGTCCTTATTAGATGCAAATCAAATATTACCGATTACTTGGAGATGCAGTAGGCAGAAGAAGGAGACTCGATGCAAAAACTGTGCCATGCAGAAACACATTCTATAACAAATAACAGACTTAGGCACCTTTTGTTGCGATTTAAACTTGTAAACAATGGCAAAACTACAATCCGCAGCATGAAGGAAAGATAATTTTTTATTACACTCATTTGTGCACACATCCCGATGGAAGACAAAGACACTGTAGCTAAAGACATAATTAATGAGTGCCTGGATAAAATACACCCTAAGCACGGTTGTAAAAATACTCGTACAAATATCTATAAATCTCGGATTCTATCTCACGATAAGGAATATGGTAGGAAGCGAGACCAAATTTTAGGATTTAGGATTCCATCTCGCGATGAGGAATATGGTGGGAAGCGAGACCAAATTTTAGTAGAAAAAATTTGCACAAGTCAATTTCGCGATCACAACGCAAAAGATCAGATTAATCACGTAATAACAGCTACAGTAAGGCATACTTCAAGGGACTTGAAATATCAACTTTCAGCCATAGATTTCCGAAACGCTCCGATGCATAAAAAAGGAAACCTGGTTTTTATGACCTGATATGTTGTGAATAATTCTTCAAAGGGAATTTTTGCCCGTCTTTTAATAGGGAAAATCCAGAAAAAAAATAAAAAAAATGCAAATAAAAAAAAATAAAAAAAATAAAAAAAATAAAAAAAATAAAAAAAATAAAAAGAATAAAAAAAAATAAAAAACATAAAAAAAATCAAAAAAAAAAATAAAAAAAAAATTTAAAAAAAAAATAAAAAAAAAATTAAAAAAAAAATAAAAAATAAATAAATAAGAACAAAAATAAACTATTTTTGGCAATATTTTAAAGTTTTTCGAGAATTAAGGGGGTTCTAGCAGTAAATCTCTGCTTTCCCTTTCAGTTTAGCACTCACTGCCTCGGTTTCTCTATAAATACAATTTTTTTATTTCCAAAAGCACCCACTGTGCACCGCCAATAAAACTAGTGGCATCAGCCTGTGTGTTTCTTGCAAACAAATGTTAGTATGGGCTTTGCAAGCAATTTAACGACAAAGTCCTTTTCTGACGTACGAAAATATCACTGTGCCACACTCCAATTCTACTTGGCCAGCTGTATAGCACAGAATGCAGGATTATGACATAAACGGATGAGTTGGTTCTGGGAGTCATAAGAAAAATTATGCGTAAAATGTAAGGACCCTCACAATAAATCAGTTGCCCTACTGGATCAATGGCTGAAAGTTGACATTTCTATTAAAAACAAGTCCTGTTCGGTAGGTTTTAGTTTTTTGGTTTAAAAATTAACATTTTGAAAAAGTTTTTGCTTTACGATGTCCGTTTATGTAATTTTTTCCCAAAAGCACCCAGTGTGCACCGTCAATAAATTATCAGCCTGGAAATCAGAAGAAGAGTGTTGTTTGCAAACAAATATTACTATGAGCTTTCTTTGCAAGTCCTCTCCGGACGAATAAAAATGTCACTGTACCAAACTCCAGTCCTACTTGACCAGCTGTACAGTGCAGAATCTAGGATTATGATATAAGCACATGAGTTGATTATGGGAGTCATAGGAAAAATTATACGTTAAATCTACGGACCCTAAAATTATAGCGATTGCTCTGCTGGATCAAAAAAATTCAGCACGAAAAGTTATTACCAGCAAACATAATAGATGATGCAGAAGAAAGGGAACAAAATTTCGCTTCTGAAACCATAATAAAATTTGCCGTGATGATCTGAAGAAGGACGCGGTCCCCTGCATGAGTGAATCTACTATGTGTAACCCTATTCTAGATAAAAATTTCCATTTTGTCATTTTTGTAAATGCCAGAAAATCGAAATTAGCACAAGTATTCAAAATCGATCTCATGGCGCGGTCTGTGACAATATTTGGTTGTGAAACACTTTTTACCATATCAAATGCTACATTCTTTTTAAGTTTCAAAAGTTTCGGTTTTAGGAAGTTATGATTTCGATGAAACTTTTATTTCATTATAATGCTTAGACCTCAATCTTATGTACGAAATACAATGCCGTTTAAATGACCGCCTCTGGATTGGATCCTTTTGAGACAGTTTTCTATAAAATTCGGCCCAATGACACCTCCAGACCAAAATGCGCACCAAACAGTCACTTTTTCCGCTTGTAATGGCTTTTCGACAATCACTTCTTGGTTCTCTGAGCCCCATATGCGACAATTTCATCGCTGAAGAAAATTTTGTTCGATTGAAAACTCACGTTTGAATTATCACTTTTGTAGTAAGTTTTAACTGTTTTTACGCGTTCTTCGGTTTTTAAACGTCCATATTCGTAAATTGCAAACTTTCGCTAAATAACACTTCAGATGACTGGCATTAAACAGTCGACAGCCTTGCCAGACCGGCGGTTTTGAAACCACTAAATTGATAATCCTGTGCTTCAGCTAAGTCCACGTGCGTAATTAATAAATTGAATCCTCATAAATATCTAAAAAAATCGTTATAAATATATAAATATACTCGTATAATATAAATATTTCTGAGCTGACTGAACTGCCAACCAATGAATGCGTCGTAGATATTAAATATTTCAAATATCCAGATATTTTTGGAATCTCAATTTTGAAAGTAACATTTCCCCCCTCAGCTTGTTTTTATCAAGTAAAGAGGACTTTTGTATTCTAATGTAGAACGAGGCTTGTGATCAGATAAGCTATCCTAAATACAACAAACTCCGCTCAAGAAAATTTCATATTGAAAAATGACAATTTAGAAAGTACTTGAAATTAGGATTTGAAACACGAAATATTATCCAGAATTCGGTTTAAACTAAGTGTGTCTGAGCAGCGTTTTACATCACCCAAATTGGGGTTGATTCCTGGATGGCCTCAAAAGATGAAGTTTTCTGTTAGCTTCCCGTATGCTGCCCGAAAGATGGGACAAACTTGAGGTTAACGATGGACGATTGTTTGATTAACACACAATGCACTGTTTTTTCACAAATTTTAACGTCAAAATTAAGATTATAATATAAAAAACGCTGTTATGTTATTTTTGTGAAAAAAGCGTCCAACAATTTCTATAAAGAAAAACGTCCGGTTTGGTGTTGAATAATCCACATGGTAAAATTTCAAAGAGTTTTTTAAAATGTCCTATCCTACTATAAAATAGTGAAGAAGAAAACTAGTTTACGTTGAATAAATCCTCTGTTGAGTGCAATTAAACTTGCGTTATTGTAACTGTTATCATTTCCTTTGATAAGGCGGCGGTTAACCACAACCTTTGAACTTTTTCTAATTGTTTTCCTTGAAACGTTAAGACGCAGTCAAACCACAAATCCTTTTGTAAATAACATGAACTCCAATAGGAAAACCTACGAATGAATTGACGCAAACTTCTCTGCATTATGAGACTACAAAAATATTATGTATGTAATCTGATAATTCGGTTTTATTTGCTCTCAAAGTTGCATTACTAGAAAATTTAATTTTTTTTAATTGAAAAAATAAACAAAATTTCATGGGATATCCCACAAGCAAAGAAATGCAACTCCTCTCCTCTCCATGTCATATAACAAAAAAAATGTAAACTGAAAGAAAAACAATTAAAATAACAATGGAATCACTTAAATCCTTAAGTTATTTAGACAAAGTTCTTCTCTAAATTTCATTTACTGACCACTGGTCAACCAGAACAAATACGATTCTCTGCCAGCCAAATCAAACAAGGCCACCACCCCGAAGAGTTCACATTATTCAGCTGTAATCGAAACTGTTGATATAAAAACGACAGCGCAAACGACTTTTCAATTGCAAAGCATTCGCCGGAAAAGTTATGCAACGGAAAAATGTAACGAAAAAAGGTTAGAGGCAATAAAAAATCCATTGATGGCAGCCAGTTGACCATTGCCAAGTCAGACGAACGTTAAAGGGATTTAGCGAAACAAAACCCAAGCGAGATAATGTCCAATGTTTGTTTTATGGATTCTTGAAGGATGAACGGCAAAGGACACTGGTCAGTTGTGGATTTGGCTTGACCAATGTGTTTGTTTAAGCACACGATGATGGTGATAAAACGCAAGGGGTTACACGATGCAATGAATGTGATCAAAAAAAGGTCAAACTTGACTTGATTAAATTACAAAGAACAAATAGAAATGCACGTCGTGAGTGAACCCTTAAAGACACAAGGCTGGAAAAACTTGACCATTGGTCACTTCTGGCTGACTTGCGTTACACGTTTCCTGAGCAGTTTCCCTAATGCAACGGACATTATCGGCATTTGAAAATTACACAGAACAATAGCATTTAATAATCTTTTGGGTAAATATGCAAACGAGCTAACTGAATTACAAATACTTGAACTCTATTGCTATCGCTAAGATAGTTGCTGTTGTTGTTGTTGCACAATAATGTTACATTAAATCCTTTCGAGGGTTGGCCACGACATCGTTGCATGTCGCTTGAGAATCCCAAGGGAATCCTTAACGCCATTTCCTCCTGGCTGTTGTTGCTGCCAGCCAGCAGCAGCAGCTCTATATCTGACATGTAAATGAAGATGAATGATTTACATCGCAATTTGGTGTTTGCATATTAATTTTCCCGAAATCCATGAATTTTCAATTGCTGCGAGATGACAGACCCCGACCCCTTCTTGTTCATCTTGCAACACTTTCCCAAAGAGGTGTTGTTTCCTTGCAACCGGCTGACATGCCAAGCTTTAAAATTTCACGGTTAAATTGTAATTTACAACAGAGAAACCCCGCAAGAAGGGTCACCACCGCGAAAAGTATTGAAAATCGCCGCGGGGCATTTAGGCGCAGAGAGCAACAAGACAAAAGGAAGCGGACGCAATGACCATCATATGTCGTGGAAGGATGTTGTAGCTGCCTTTCATCGCCGAAACAACGCAAAAGAAATCTTCAAATTTTGAAAAAGGATTCGTGCAACATCCAAGTGCAGTGAGGCGATGAAAATAAATATGATCTCTGACTAATGTTGGAAAACTTGCGATCATCATCAACGTATGAAATGCAAATATTGCAGTAACAAAAAACACCGAGCCCATGTTTGAATTGTAATAACATTTCAAAAGAAGCGGAAGCATGAATTTATAATTGTCAAATTTATCATTTATTAGCTTATTTTAAATTTCATAAATTGTTTTTTTAAAGTTTTATAAAATTTGCCTAAGAGAGCTACAATCTTTGTGTCAATAAAGCTGTGCTTATAAGGAAAAACAACCTAACTCAGAATTTATCATTTTGAGATATTAGGAGTTGTCCCCAAGTGATAATCGGACGGCGCAATATCAGGATAATATGGGATGGGGCAGATGGGGTAAGACTTTCTATTTCTGCGTTTCAGGGTAGGTTTTAACGGACTTGGGAACGTAAGGCCGAGCGTTGTCATGCTGAAGAAAAACTTTTTCGTGCCACTCCGCTTATTGTGGTCGTTTCTCGCGCAGAGCTCGGCTCAATCGCATTAATTGGAGTCTATACCGATCCCCAGTGATGATTTCGCTTTATTTTAACAACTCGTAATAAATACGAATGAATATTCGGCCGAAAAAAAACGACGTTCAATTTCCCTTGGATTCAACTGATAAGGAAGCCAAGTTCCCTGCTTTTGAATCATTCCCAATGCATGCAATCGCTTTGAAATGGCTTGGCGGCCATAAGCCATGCCGTCAATTTAGTGTTTTTCGTCTTCCTTCACGTGAACGGTCGTCAATAGCACGGATCTCCATCAAGCAATGCCGTCAATTCAGTGTATTTGCGGGTTTTTCGTCTTTCTTTACGCAGACGATCACCAACATCAAAATCACCGTCTTTAAAGCTATGGCACCAAACTCGACACGTTGTTTCACTTAAAGCAGCATCTCCGTAAACGTTCTGAAGCTCTCGATGAGCTTCGATTGAAAGAAGAAAATCAATACTTCCCGCATATGACGATTATTTGGCACAAAATCATACATATCCACACAACCAAAAGAATATGGCGCCGAAAGAAAATCACTATTGTGTCGAGGTGGTATGTTTACCATATGCCTAAGCTTGGCACTTTTATCTGTGAAAAGTATCTTCCCCGCAGATATTTTTCTCTATGAAAACTGTCTTCTCCGCAGACATTTTTCTCTATG
>JAHXMU010027785.1:0-24929 GCA_019455685.1 Philornis downsi | reverse complement strand
GGTGAAATATTGCCAAATATTACTGAAACAACACACACACACACACAACGCTGTTTTTGCTCTATGGAAAGCAAGCGTGGCACCCATCTTGCGCACAGCTTTGTCATCTTCATATCTTCGGTCAATATACGATGTAGAGCACTTTTTGAAATGCCTATGATTTCAGCTACCTCACGCACCTTCAGCCGATTCAAACGATCATCCAATACCATTTTGTGGACTTTCTTAACCATATCTGGATTGGAAACGTGTTCGTTTTGGCTGCACGTACGGCCTCGTTTAAACTCTGCCACCCAATACCTTACAATCGTCAACTAGGGAGCATACTTCCCCAGAATAAAATATAGCTTAGCTTTAATATTGGATGGACTGGAAATATTGAATTACGTTAACGGTAACCACTTTTTTCCATATTTACAAATTCATTTTTAATGGCTCAAATACAAATACTAAACAATGTGGCGCCTTGAAGTCAAAACTCTTGGCACCATCTAACTATACGTCAGGTCGACTAGTTTTGAGACCACCCCCCTCGTATTAGTGGCTTTGCCATATAATTGAAAGCGCTGCTGTTCCACTAAGAAATTAGGGGGCAAAATGCATTTTTAAAAAGGAACCACTAAATAGTCCACCTTCTACATAAAATTGGGCTAAAGTCTCTCTCTTGTACCTATAAAGTTTTGCGGTTGAAGTGGAAATTGTGAATTCGGTGGCAATTAAAATGCATGAATACGAATCATACATACGAATATGAATGTGAATACATATAAAAATGTTGCCACATTCCTGGTTCTACCTTGGCCTCCTGCCAGTAATAAGGCGGTTCTACAACTTTCTTGTAATATTAAAACCATTTGTGGTGTAAACGTGACCCCTTTTGCTGATTGGCACATCGGATCGCTGGGACCAACAGAGTTGTTACGCTCTCTGCGGTAAGTTTATGAATTGCCGCAACAACTTGCATGCAACCTTTTCTAGCCGTTTTGTTAACTTTTTGGGATAATGGCATTAACCATAATATAAAGATGGTTTATGCATTCTGTAAGCAGCGGGTACTGCCCCTGTGTAAACTAAAGGCAGACATGTGAAAGAGGTCTAAACGGATTTTGTTTGTTTAAATAAAACATTTACACAGTCTCCAGTAATGTTGTGACCCATTAAAATTTGTGTGCCCCCCCCCAGGTAGCATTTTATGTTGCCTGGGTGAACCCACATTTGCTACAACTCTCATAAACACAGAGGATTATTTTGGATATTCGGTGTAAATACGCCAGTATTTTATGACATAGCATTTGTACATAGCAAATGAATGTGCGTTTATTTTAGTTTTGTACGTTTATGACGATACATAACTAAGGAGCTAAATTTACATAAATCTATTTTAGTGGCTAAAGTCAAACGCAACAATTCTAGGCATTATATTACGATTAATTGGTGTCAAATGCAATATCTCTACGTATTATATTGTGCCGCTCACTCACTTGAATAGCACCCCCTTTAAATATTTTTCTAAGCTCGATTTTTTCCAAATTATAATAATTATAACGAACTAGTTGTGCTTTTATAAATCATATTTTTTTACGTATTTGCTGTTATCCTACAACATAAATTTTCTTTCATTTTAATGAATTAAGTACTAAAAAAATATTAAACACAAAAAAGAAGTCAGAAATTCAATTTCAGTTTTTGGTTCATTTGAATAGCCAGCCGCTCCCCCTTACAAAAATTATATTAAACACGAAAATATCAATTTTAAATTAAAGGTGTTATTGTTTGCTTATATCTAATTTAGAAATAAGTATTTTAAATAAAAGTATTTTAAATAAAATAAATTAAATAAATAGTTGTGGGTGCTTCCTTCCGCCCTGGTTGAGAATACATTCATATATTCTGTGCGGCAAAGAATCATGCAGTTTGTTGATTAAAAGTCCAGCGAAATACACGACCAGGCCTGTTTAATTCCATTAATAAGTTCACTTTTGCATGAATATTGCTTGCCTGTTTCGTATACCTTGCGTACCAGCCATCCCCAGACGTTTTTAATAATATTGAAGTCTGGAGAATAAGGTGGCCACTGGCCAGTTCATAACCTCAACATTTTGGCTTTCAATCCATGATTTGACGACTTCTGCTGTGTGGATTGGCGCGTTGTCATCCTGAAATTTCCATTCCAAGTCTCCGAAAATGTTTTTAACTTCAGGTAAAGCTTTTTCCAACACGGCTTTGTATGAAGTTGCATTAATTTTTACAGAGAGATACTGGAGCTCTATTGTGCTATAATAAGGGATCGCACTCTATGCCATAACTCCTCCACCTTCACGGCTGTAAAATCGATTGAGTAGGTGTTCCTCTTTTCAAAGATCATAGAAGTAACAATTATATTAAATTTAAATTAATTTCTTTTTCGTCCGAAAATATAATTCTATTCCACTCTCTACTCCACGTCTTAATCGTACGACAAAAACTAAGGGACGTTCCTTGCGGAGTTTGTCTAGTGGTGGTTTCTTTTTAAGTCCCAGGCAGCACACTTGCTGCTTTGAAAATAACTCTTTTTAACGTTGCTACACTTGCATTACGGTTAGCTTTTTCCTTGATTTTGGCAACGAGTCGTGTGAATTTAAGGCACATCTCAGAACAACCCTCTTGTCAGTAGCTGTAATAGCACTTGCCGTTCGACCTCTCATATTATTTCCATAGCGTTCAGTGTCACGTAAATATGTCGATATAACTTGGCGATTTCTTAGTTTTTCTGGCTATTTGATGAATAGCAAGTCTACATTTCTTGTAGGTTTTAATTTTGGATCTTTCCTCTATACTCATGGATTTAGCTCGGCTCATTTTACTGAAAATCGATTGTTTTATATTTATTTCATATTATTTTTATTTATATTTTATTTTATACAGGGTGGGCCATAAGGGTGTTGGCGGTTTAAATCTTCAATTTCTCGGTAACGCGCGGCGCGGGGTGGCGGGGGATATGTTGTTCGCTGCGTCGCTTCCTGGAAATTTAGTCGCTATGGAGCCGTACACGGGAGTGCAGCGTGCATTTTGTGTCCGAGCGTATTACGAAAACAATAAATCAGTGATTACTGCACGACGTTTGTATCTGCATGAACACGGTTTACACGATTTAAGTGAAGTTCCAACCGCCAATGTGATACGAAAATGGATCAGAATGTTCGAAACAACCGGCTCAACAGTACCAATTACGGTTCGTGGTCGTCCAGTTTCTGCAAGATCAGCCGACATTGTGGAGCGTGTTCGTGTTTCAGTTCAGCGAAATCCGCAACAGTCAACACGTAAGAGAAGTCAGTCTTTGGATGTCAAAAGAACAACTTTACGACGAATTTTGAAACGTGATTTGCATTTGAAGGCTTATAAGATTCAGATAGTCCAAGAATTAAAACCCGATGATGCCAATAATCGACTTAACTTTGTCAAGTTTTCCTGAAAAACTCATTTCGAAAAGGGGGGATATTGAATGGCCCCCACGTAGCCCTGATCTCTCTCCATGCGATTATTTTCTATGGGGCTACCTCAAATCGGTAGTCTACGAGAATAATCCGACCAATTTAGAGCAGTTGAAGAGGAACATTATTCAGGAAAGTAACAAAATACCGAGAACAACTTTTCAACGAGTTTTTTAAAATTTGCTACTTCGGTTCCAAGAGTGTCAAGCAGCCGAGGGAAGCCATTTGGACAACATTATTTTTAAGTCTTAAAAATTCCCATGCTACTACTTTTTAAAAATACAAATATATTTTTTTTTATGTTTCGTAGTTTTTTTTTTTAATTGAGTATTTAAACCGCCAACACCGTTATGGCCCACCCTGTATTATACGCAATTATTGTAATCCGATCTGGTTTATGATGATCTGCAAAAGACTTTTACACTTAAACTGATTACCACGTGAGGGTTGCCAAAAAAGAAAAACACATTTTTCATTCATTTAAAAGAAAACAGCGAATAAAAATAAAGGAACACTTTTATGGATTGAAATTTGTTGTGGGTGATGTGTGGAAGTAGGAGAAACAAACAAGTAAAAATTGGACCGTAATGTGAAGTGTACTTTAAATAGCCAGAATTTAAAGTTCAACCTGGAGGTGTAGGCTAGATTATCTTGGTATAATTAATTAATCAATTTTTGTACTGTTATTCATTTCGTTTGTCCAGTTTTTCCAATTTATACAATTTGATTTAATTTTTTAAGTAAAAACAAAACATTTAAAAAACAGGAAAAAAAACTTCATTGGATCAATTTCTGAACCTATCACGCGCCTTCGATATGACAAGGTTATCTTTAAAGAGTTACAATATGTTACACATATGGTCAAAATAATACAGGGGGTGAGTGGATATGTGCGCTTACAGGTACGCCTATGTATTGCAAGGATGATACCACAATTAAGGATACATACATATGGTCGAAATAATAAGTACATCCTACATATTTTTTTAAAGGCTCGTAGACGAAAATTTATTTAAATTAAAAAAAAAAAACAAATACTAATTGTTTCGTTATAACATTAGAAATAAAATAAATATTAAAACAATAACAAAATACGAAAATTAAATTCGCAATTTTTCAAAAAATAAGAAATTAATCAAAAGAAATTGGACAAAACAATAAGTACATTTGGTTAAAATAAGCAAAAAAGTAAAAAAAAATCAAGTTTTTTCTGCTAAATTGGCTGACTTTCGTTAAAAGTCGGTATATCCACTTTTATATTCAATTATTTTGTTGACTCTTTTTGGCATGCTGCCAATAAGCTTGCTGAATGAAATATACCTGAATGAAAATACCATAACTAATCCTTATTTTTAAGAACCTCTTTTCCAATTCTTTGTTTCAACTCTCTCCAAAGATTTCCTATTGGCTTTAAGTCTGGAGATTGCCTTGGCCAGTCAAAACGGGTAGCATTATTATCTTGGAACCAATTCTTTACCAACTTAGAAGTATGCTTCGGATCGTTATCCTGCTGGAATGTCCACCTAAGAGGCACACTTTCGACAGCACAGTTCAACATCTTATTTTCCAAGATATCTTTGTAGTGAAATCTGGTCGCAGTGTCGGTAATTCGATGTATCGGACCGACACCATACCACGAGAAACAACCCCAGACCATAACATTGCCGCCCCCCGTGCTTGACCGTCTTATTTGTAAAGCGAACATGGAATTCCTCACCCTTTGGGCGTCCAACATCCCGGGCACAGTCGTTTCCAAATACATTAATTTTTGTTTTCATCGCTCCACAAAATGTTTCGCTATTTTTTTCACCGTCTCCTCCGGACCAATTGGAATGACTTCTTGCAAACGACAATTTAGGCTTTAATTTTTTTTTTTGTCGAAGCAACAGAACTCTTCTGGCTATCCGTCCTGGTAAATGTGCTCCTTGTAGTCTGCGACAAACCGTTCGCGATGAAATTACATTTCCAATTTTTGCTTAAATCGCTCTTAAAGACACAAACGGGTTCTTCTTCGCAAGTTTTACAATACGGATATCTGCTGTTTTTGAAGTTTTTTTTTTTGGGTCTTCCGCGAGTTTCGCCGCCTTTTTGGGTTTTAAAGCATTTTATACAAAAAAATAGTGACCGATTCATAGTTTCTGCTATAGAAGAACGAAGACTTTGGCCACTTTCTTCAAACAATGAAACAATTTTTCTCTTCTCCGGAGAACAATGACTTTTTCGACCCATGACTGATTTTTTTTACTACATATTTTGTTATGAATAAAGATAAACAACAGTAAAATAACTACCTTTTCCAAAAAGACAACAGCAGACTGTAAAAATATTAAAGAATTGAGCAACGTATTTATTATTTTGACCAAGTACTGAAATCCCACCTGAACAAACCTAACTCACAATGAAAACAACAGGGTAGTCCGAGTTTTGTTTTTACTTTTAAAGTCATTACTACATTAAAGTTATTTAAATAAAAAAGAATTGCCATGTTCAATATCCGTTAAAGTAACTAAAATTAAACATAAAACAAAAATAAGCAGGTGTACTTATTTTTTCGACCATATGTGTATGCACCGGGTTATTAATTTTTCGGTTTGAAAAGTAAACTTAATTAAAACACACATAAAGCTTGGACCGACCTTACCATTATGTATAAAACACAATATCAGTTTTTTTAAGTCACCACATCTGAATTGGTCGCAGCAGTGGATCCTTTTGAGGTAGTTTTTGACTATTTTTTCGTACATTTCGGGCGGTTTCTCGGTGATAACTTGACGAATGTTGCTTTTTAAGTGCTCCAGCATTTGGGTATTATCCGCGTAAACACGGTCTTTGACGTAGTCCTCATCAAAAAAAAAAAAAACCTAACGACGTCAAATCGCATGATCTTGGCGATTGACGTTGCCAAAATGTTAAATTATGCTTTCTGGAAACTTATCAGGCAATAGAGCCAAATTCGGTTGTGTTATGTGGTTCGTGGCACGGTATTGTTGTAATCACATATCGTTCAGTTTATAATCTTCAATTGCAGGCCAAAAAAAGTCGGTTATCATACGGCCATAGCGCTCTGAATTGATGGTAACCGTTTTTCCAGCGTTATTTACGGAAAAATACGGTCCATTGACACCTACAGATCATTATACGCACCAAACAGTCACTTTTTCCAAATGCATTGGCTTCTCCAGAATCACTTCTGGGTTCTTCAAGTTCCATGTGCGACAATTTTGCTTGTTGACGTAACTACCTAGTGAGAAATGAGCTCTTTATCGCTGAAGAAAATTTTGTTCGACTGAAAGCCCACGTTTGTATAACCATTTTTATAGTAAGTTTTAACTATTTTTACGCGTTCTTCGGTTGCTAAATAATCCATATTCGTAAATGGCAAAACTTTCACTAAATACGTAACACTTCAAATGACAGCTATTTAACAGCTGACAGCCTTGCCAGATCGGCGGTTTTGAAGCCACTAAATGTATAACTCCAGGATCTTTCGATTTCACATACTTTCTTTATGTTTTACAACGAGGTGAAATAAGGAGAATTTTCTAATTTTCTTGAAATTCCACAACAAAATATGGATTTTGGATATAATGATATAGCCATCTTTTGATTTTACATATGCTTTTTCCATTTTTCAACAAAATATGAATTTTCGATATAATTGTATAGTCTTGCTTAGGATACAAAAGAAAACACTGCTGAACGATTAACAGGAAACTTCGAAATTCTGACGATGATTTTCGGTTGCCATCCTAGTGTTCATGTGTGTCACAAGTGTGGTTTATACAAATTATACATTCCGATCACAACAACTTTATCCTTAAATAACATTCCACATCATAAAATGATAAAAGTAAACGAAATGAAAAACCAGACGCAAAAAGACAAACAATACCCCACATTTGCATGCAAGTACCACATAATATGGACATACATCTGAGAGCTGAGAGGACCCGACCAGACACAACCAACAAAAATAGTAATGGCAAAAAAATGGAAAAACAAACCCTCGAATATATTTTGAATACATTAAGGAGAGGAGACAGACCAAACAAACATCTAATCAAATCCAATGCGAACAGTGGAATACCACCAGTTGCTTCGGATATATCGCCCCCGCTCCCAATTGGCACCACTTATGGTTGCCAACAATTGCCAGATGCAAAAGAAGCAATGGCATTGCGGTCGATATGGTTGGCAAAACTTTCTAAATTGTTTGTAATCTCAGACGAATACATGTATGTTCAACATTTTTAGCATATATCGTACACATACATACATACATACATACATACATACATACTCGTGTACATACACAAATACATAAATATGTCCTTTTTTGGGGAAATGGGTATAATCTCCGAGCAAGGCTGAGGAGAAATGTAATTGAAAAAGTTTTCAATCTTTTGCAATTCTTCTCATTTAAATGCGACAACTTTCCCTATGTGGCTGGAGAGAGAATAGAAAACCGTAGAGCCAAACATTTGGTCAAATTAATCAAAGGGATATTGTTAATATACCATCGTCCACCAAAATATTATTTCGTACTATTCGGCGAATTAAACAGTGACAGGAAACTGATTTTTATTTCATCGAAAATGACTGCTATGGGTTGTCTTTAAAATTTTGATACTTGAAAATACGAGTATGAATTTGAAAGTTCTTGCGTGTCAACGATGTCATTATGAATTAAAAAACCAGTACAGAGATTTCCGGCAGATAAACTGACTTTCAACCAATTTCCATTAGTAGCGGAGTATAAGGTGCCAGAAGGGACTGGGTAAATGATTGGCTTTCTATGGAAAATATTATCTGATTTAAAGCACAATAAAAGAAGCAAAATTATAACTTGCTGCAGTCCTCTTCTTAGAAATTATAGAGGAGCCAATGATTTTTACTATTATAAATCGGTCAATTTGTGTGTGTGTGATATCCTGAGAGCTGATATCCTTCCATTTTCATTCACATAATTAAGTTTTCTAAATGCTTGCCGTTTATTTATATCAAATTTAGTACCATAACGTAATTCAGTACATAAGATAAGAAGCTACGAATATGTAGGATAAATTAAGTAATTTAAATGTGTGTTTGTAGAGAGGGCGTGGTTATCTGTCAATTTCATATTTTAATACAGTTCAGTAACACAACTTTAAGTAACTGTAGTGGACGAACTAGGGATTAGAGGGGAGAACCTCAATTTCGATTAATCAATTAATTTATATAGGAGTTCCTTAAAGGGGCGTGCTTTTTCAATTTTGGAGGTTACTTTACCAAAAGCATGCTGTGTGCCAAATATGGATGAATTCAGTAGACATGAATCAAGAATTTATTGGAATTGGATTACTCGCCTTTTCGAGTGGTCAAACACATCGAGCTGACGTTGAGCCTCACTCAAATAATGATAGGTGGCCGTACCGGCGGTTAAACCCGCAATCATACGAACAATAGTCACGTATACTACTCATCTACCCAATTCTACCCATTCTAATAAATTTCACATTCCTGTAAGAAATATTATGCTGTATTATTTTTGAAAGGGAAAAACGGCTGCTGAAGCCAGTCGAAAAATAAAGTCTGTTTATAAGAAAAACAGACCAAATGAAAGAAGTTGCCAGAAGTGGTTTGAAAGATTTTCTACGGGCGACTTCTTCGTAACGGACGCTCCTAGATCAGGACGACCAAAAGGATTTTTTTCCGAAGAGCTGCGAGATTAATTATTGTATTCACGGAGTCATAAAATAGCTCGGATTTGTGAGCCACCTCGATGTGTGACTACCTCAATCTCTCATCTAGGCCTCACATTGTCTTGCGGAGCCATTGGAAACTGTCAGAGCTTGGGTGGGAAGTTTTACCTCACCCACCCCACCGTGTTCCCCAGACCTCGCCTCGTCCAACTACCACCTATTTCGCAGTTTGAATAACCCCTTGAACGATTTGAATTTCTATAACGACGGGGAAGTGAAAGATCGAATTAAACGCTTTTCCTCAGGAAAACCACGCGAGTTTTATGAGGGAGAAATTAAAAAGCTCCCAAAAAGGTTGGAAGAAGTTATGAAAAAAGGAGGAGATTATATAGGGTGGCGCATAAGTAACGTTAACGGCGACTGTATTGAATGCGTTCTTGTGCATCATGTGGTTTTAGCTCGTGAACCAATTGCTTCTTATATGGAAAAAGATGTAAACATATTCTTTGCAAAGACCGCCCAGACATCTCTAACTGCTGAGAACGTCGTCTGGTGGAAGTTTCGGGGGTTTCCTCAATACTTGCTCGCACTCCAGCAGTGGTCACTTCATTTCGAACTGCACGAGGTCTTGCAGCACGCGGAAGATCATATACAACCCCAAACCGCTGAACCAATCAGTAAGTTGTTGGAGCGCTAGGAGCATTTCGAACATGAAAGAAATTTCGATATGATCTGAATAAGACAGCATTCGATGTCTTCCAAAGTAAAATTGAACAACTTTGGTTCTTTGTTCTGTGCTGAGTCTTTCCATCATAAATTTCTCAAGTATTATTTAGTTAATTCTGTAGAGACGAAAAAAAAGACATAAACAAAAAATGTATTCACTGATCAAATCTTAATGTTACTTATGCGCCACCCTACATAATAGATTTAAATAATTGTTCCCTTTTATATACATTTATGTATAAATTTCTCTTAAAAACCGAACGAATTTTCCGAACAACCCATTGTTACGTACGAGGGAGGTCTCAAAGTTAGTCGACCTGACAAAGAAGACACAAAAAATTTGAAAAAACTTTCATTTATTTTGCAACATAATCTCTTTTTAGCTTGATACACTTCTTTCAATTATATTCAATAGCTTCTATACCCTGTTTATAGTAAGAACTGTCAAATTCCTTAAAATAGCCATCAACCGCAGTCCTCCACTTCTGCATTGTTGACAGAACGAGTCCTTTTTCACATTTGGAGGTAGGAAATAGTCCGAGGGAGCTAAATCCGGGGAATACGTGATGAAGCAATTCGAGTTTTAATTCATTAATTTTAGCCATCGCAATAGTAGATGTTTGAACTGAATAATTGTCTTGATGAAACAAGACTTTCATTTTCGGCAAATGTGGCCTCTTTTCCATAATTTCATTACCTAACGCCTTATTAAATTAGCGTAATATTCGCTGTTGATGGGTTTTTCCTTTTTGAAGATAATCAATAAAAATAATCCCATATGCATCCCAAAAATCAAACGCCACGACCTTGGTTGCCGATGGACCTGTCTTCCTCTTCTTTAGGCACGACTCTGCCATACCTGACTGTTCATTTGTCTCAGGTGTGAAGTGGTGAATCCGCGTTTTATTCATGGCTATAAGCCGACGCAAAAATTCGTTGTCATTGCGGTGCAGGATCGCACAAACACTGTAATGAAACATCTTGACGCCGCTGTTTTTGCTCTATTGAAAGCAAGCGCGGCACCCATCTTGTGCACAGCTATTTCATCTTCAAATCGTTGGTCAATACGGAATGCCTATCATTTCAGCTAGCTCATACACCTTAAGCCGACGATCATCCAACGGTGGTCATCTTGGTAGCTCGTACGGCCTCGTTTAAACTCTGCTATCTAATATTTTGTTGTCGTAAACGGAGGAGCAGACTCCCCCAGGGTAGAATCTAGCTCGGCTTTAATATTGGTTAAACTAATACCTTTCAAATGGAAATATTGAATTACAAAACGGTGATCAATTTTGTTTTTCATGGTTACAAATTCACTGAAATCGTTTACATTTGATGGCTGAAATATACGTGCTAAGCAATGTGGCGCCTTGAATCTGAAAGTATATGTTTTTTAAGGCTGCCACTTTTCACCAAAACAATTTTTTTTTAAACTACTGGCACCATCCATACGTCAGGTCGGTTAGCTAGTTTTGTGACTACGCTCGTATGATGTGCGCTTAATTTAACTGAATTCAGTACAACTGCTTGTATAAAGTATATGAATATAAAAATAGTTATATAAATCATTTATATGGAGGTTATCGCAAAGAACATGATGACACTGTTGATTTCTTCTAATATATTCAATTGTTATACATTTGCAATACTAAGATTTAATTTGGCAATATACAAGGTGTCCGTCGGGAAGATATACTACTTTGTTTTACCGCCATTTTGGTAAACATTAGACTTAACAGTTCACATTTAGCAGTCGTGAAGTAGAAACGGGGTAAATTTGTTATGGAAAAATATTCGATAAAAGCAAGGTTTATGCAAACAAAGCAGAAACGTTTGAGCAACTCAAATAAAATATTCGTGATGAAATTAATGAAATACTGCGTGAAATGTGTGAGAATGTAATGAAAAATGTACTCAAAAGGGCTCGCATTTGTGAGGCTAACAGAGGCGGGCATTTATCTGATATTAATATAAGATCCATTCTCTTTCATTTAATTTAAAATTATAAACAAACAAAGTAGTATACTTTCCCGACGGACACCCTGTAGATAAATGTACGCAGGGTTGAAACCGCGATTATGCGTAAATCGTAAAGTTTTTTATTTATTGAACAAAAGTCGGTACATAACAGTACCGACATCATCTACTTCGAATTAAATTCACAATATTGAGCTGTTAGGCTGTTGTTCAATAGCATATTTTGCATATTTTGCCATATATTTCGCAAAGGTTTATTGTTCAGATTTGATAAATTAAACAGTGTTTCGTTTATTGAACAAAAATCGGTACAAAACAGTACCGATATGATCTACTTCGAATTAAATTCACAATATTAAGCTGTCAAGCAACAGCTTAATAGCATATAATTGCTACATATTTTGCAAAGGTTTATGATTTATATTTGATAAATTGCACAATGTTTCGCTTATCGAACAAAAATCGGTACAAAACAGTACAGTAGGTGAGCTGCCTAACATAAATCTTCATTCAATGTCCTCTTACCCTGGTGCAAAAGCCTGCGAATTGCCGGAACGTGCTTGGAAAATTCCAAATTCTTATCAACAAATATTGTGAATTAACGCTCAAATAAGGAAGAACAATTATAAAACATCGCACTTAGAAAACATAGAGAGAAAATCATTGATTTTCTGCTAATTCGCCTAAATTGTCTTTGGTGTACTCCAAGAACATGACTATTCAGGCCATTTTCATTAACACAACTAGTAAACCTTCCCGACAGACAACCTCTATTAGGGTGCATACGTTTTTAAGAAGTTTCATAAGGATTTAGAGCATTTTTTTGTGTTTTCCTACTATCCAGCCGAGAAGATACTGGGGACTTTGAACGCTTCTTTGCTTCCTTCCTGAGTGCAACACTTTTGACATATCACTCAATGCATTAATAACTTAATTTTGCTGTAGTTAAATATATTTGTGAAACTAAACATCAACCTATTTAATTCCTTGTTTCTTCTTGTGAATTTAAGGGATTTGCGCGCAATTGTGATTGAGATAGGTTACTTGAATCGAGCTCATCATCGTGTTATCATAATTATAATCGATTCGATATTTCTCTAACAAATAACGACATCCACTCACTGTGTGCGAAATGCACATTACAAAGGACTACAACAACAAATTATAAACAATTTTGTGAAAATTCTTCCAAATATAAAAATTGCCGCAGATATTTATTCGCAAAGGCAATTGATTGCACATGTTCCCCATGAATTCACACAACCGCAGCCAGCAATAAAATACAAGATTAAATTAAAAATACGAAAAGAATTTATCAAATAAGACTGTAAAATACATTTGACGCCCAAAAACCGACAAGAAAGTAATATCAAAAGCAAAGAAAGAAAAATTCTCGCTTGGCCAAAGCCAACAAGGAAAATGTATTACCGAAGGAGGCAGGCTATTAAACGTTCCATGTGCGGATGTGGCAAAGCCTTTGCTATGAGAAATTTGTATTACTACAAGTATAGACTTGAAGTTCATTGCCAAGGAAAGCTGTTGGTGTTTTAAGCAGAAAAGTCTGAAGCGAATAAAATTTGATATTTTTTTATGATTATTCCACAACTGGAATTAGAGGGAAATGGAATGAAATGAGATAATGCTAAAAAGCACATAATTTAGTGTATTATCAGTTAGGAACGCAATAAAAATGCAAGACTTTGCACTAAAGTGAATAGACGATAAGGGGAATTGGAATTTAATATCGAATTCTCACTGAATAAGGGAGGATACTGTATTGTGCAGGTTACGAATATGTGTTTGTGGCCACCGCACATTAAAGTCGTGCAGTAGAGGCCAGATTGTATCCCAATTATTGTCAGCAAATTTCTAAATTTTGGAATGTTGTTTATAGCCAGACTGGACTTTATAATCCTTGATATGAAACTACCGTATTGAAAATTTAAGGAAGGTTGGAAGATCCTAAATTGTGCACGCTTTGAATCAAAAATTAGGAAATTAGGCGTTTGTTGTAAATTCTTCTTATAATGGAATTTACCTGATCAGAAAATGCTTGTCCATGTTGATGAGAAGGCTGTTTCTCAAGTAACAACATTCATGATAAACATTTATGTGTAATGTATCTTGTGAGAGGCCATTACTTACATTTGCCAGAAACACATTTTGCTGAACAAAGACCAAATGTGAGGCAAAAACTTAAGCTTAATTTTTTCATTAGAATAGGATGTACAAAATGAGAAAAGTTTTTAAATTTTCATATTTTTACGTGCCGCATAAGTAACGCTAAGATTTGATCAGTGAATACATTTTTTGTTTAAGTCTTTTTTTTTTCGTCTCTTTTCAGAATTAACTAAATAATACTTGGGAAATTTATGGTGGAAATCCTCAGCACAGAACAAAGAACCAAAGTTGTTCAATTTTACTTTGAAAGTCAGCATTCGATTATTCAGATCATATCGAAATTTCTCTCATGTTCGAAATGCTTCTAGCGCTCCAACAATTTACTAATTGGTTCAGCGTTTTGGTCAACAAGGGGCTGTCTGTGATCTTTCGCCTCCTGGAAGACCTCGCGCAGTTCGAAATGAAGTGACCATTCTCGAGCAATGGCAAGCAAGTATTGAGGAAACCCCCGAAACTTCCACTGGGCGACGTTCTCAGCAGTTAGAGATGTCTAGGCGGTCTTTGCAAAGAATTTTACATATGTTACATCTTTTCCCATATAAGATTCAATTTGCTCACGAGTTAAAACCAAATGCTGTACAAAAACGCATTCAATATAGTCGCCGCTAACGTTATTTATGCGCCACCCTATATATCCTTTACATTTTTTGAATAATTCAGGACAACCCGAAAGACAAAGTTTGTGACATTATATAAATTAAAACTAAATAATTGGTAAATCAAATTAATATTACAAATACAGAGTTATGTTGTGGTTTCAAAACCGCCGATCTGGCAACGCCGTCAGCTGTTATGTACCTGTCATCTGAAGTGTTATTTATTTAGCGAAAAGTTTTAAATTTACGAATATGGATCGTTTAACAACGGCATAACTCATAAAAATAGTTAAAACTTACTACAAAAGTGTTGATTCAAAGGTGGGCTTTCAATCGAGCAAAATTTTCTTCAGCGATGAAGTTCATTTCTCACTCGGTGGCTACGTCAACAAGCAAAATTCTCGCATATGGATCTCGAAGAACGTAGAAGTGAAGTAAAAATGTAGATTAAAAAATAAATACAAAAGGTATGGTTAAAATAAATCTGAGGCATTGTAGAGTAGTAAATGGAGTTTATTTTTTTAAAATAACATCATCTAAATGGTGACCCTCTCTACGACGGCACTCCTCTAACAGCAAACGGAAATTATTGAAAACTTTCTTCAGTAATACTGGTGTAATGGCTGCCATTTCACCACGGATATTCTCCTTGAGCTGAACGATGTTTCTTGTATTATTACTGTAAACTTTGTGTTTGAGGTATCCCCACAAAAAAAAGTCAAGAGGCTTCAAGACTGGACTACGTGGGGGCCATGGGATATCACCTCTTTTCGAAATCAGTTTGCCAGGGAACATCTGCTTCACCACCGCCATGGAGTCATTTGATGTGTGACAGGTAGCTCCATCTTGATGGAACCAAGTTCTGAAATTCACTATTCTTGAACTTTCAATTTCTGGAGCCAAAAATCCGTCCAACGTCTCAACATAACGTTCCGTATTAACCGTGACGTTTTGGCCCCGCGCATTTTCGAAGAAAAAAGGATCAATTATTCCTCTGCCAGAGATTGCTGCCCATACTGTCACTTTAGGACTATGCAATGGTTTCTGGTGTTTGATTTTGCGATTTTCACTGTTCCAGTAACGACAATTTTGACGGTTTACGAACCCATTCATAAGGAAATGAGCCTCATCAGATAAAAGGATATTGTCAAAATTGGAAAATCGATTAAGCATTTCATTAGTAAATGCGAGCCTTGCTATGAAGTCAGACTCTTTCAATTCTTGTGTTAATTGCAGCTTATATGGATGTATTTTAAGATCCAACGTTAAAATTCATTGCAAACTTTGTCGCGATAATTGTAAGACAGACGATCTCTTGCGAGTCGACATTTGTGGATTTCCTCGTACTGACTCCATAACTCTCTCAACATTGTCTTTGGTCCTAGATGTTCTTGGGCGACCATTTGCTTGTGGTTTAAATGTTGAACCGGTCTTTTCAAAACGCTTTACCCATATTTTAATTAAATTAGCACTCGGAGCTTCACTAATTCGCCGTAGTCCATATTCAGCACGATATAGTCGCCTAGTAGCAATATATATGTATGAACGATAGTTCTCGTAAAATGCGTGCACGCAAAATGCGCGACGCTTCTTGTCGTAGTGATTCATAGCGACTAAAACTCCATGTGCCCGCCAACCCAACGCAAAACCCGATCCCCTGCAAAAAAAGATGATGCAATATGCACGTTCTATTGTGCCACCCTGTATTGATGGCAGGTATTTATAGCTGACTGCATTGCCACAATGGCGGTTTTGGAACCACTCATTATCACAACTTGAAGCTTAAAATGTTAGCTGTGTAACGCTATTACTGGCAGTTTGAACAGCCGGGCTAAGATATTTCTAGAAAGTCACAATCTGAATCTGTGTGAAAAATTCCAAAAATGTTTACACCGTTGTTCGAATAAAAGGGTTATTACACATTATGTGATTCACAAAATTAAATAGTGTTTCTTGTGTTTCCCATACTGTAAAAATATACCAGACATGTTCGCACCAACCATAAGGCGACTAACTTTGTAGCAACATCAGTATTGAATTGCAGAAATGTTCCTAAGTTTATTTATTTCCATCTTATGGTCGTAGTCATCTTTATATCCTTCATCCTTCAAGTTTCAGCATCCTTCGTTGAGCATTCACTATCACATTTATCCACATGGGCCACTTACGATGTAAGGTCCAGAGTAATTCGTGTGTATTATGGACAGTGCCATTGTTCACGGGCTATACAAGTGAAGTGAGGCAAAGTTATTTTTAGCACTTTAGGGTAAATTCCAAAAGAAAATGTCTGCAGTAACTATTTGCCAAAGCGTGTGAGTTTTTTTTCTCATTTTTTATTTTCCCTACCTACAACATCCTTAGAGCTGGAATTCGTACAAGGATTTCATATAATATACAGACGCACTTCTTCCCATGCCTTTGCTGCAGTATGTGAAAAGTGTACTCGTATAGTTTACATTGCATCAGCCACTAAGTTTGGACCAGTCTTCTCCAGAGAGTACCAAACTATACGCATTTGTATGTAAGCTTAATCCTGTTATAATATTGTATAGGGTCAAGCATCTCGCATCTACTTCACACAAATTGAATGAACATGTGTTTGCTGCGCCTTTTTATTATACACTCGAATTCATATTTCAGTAAGACGGTAGCAGATATCAATCGATGATGTAAATCGAGACAGATTGTTTAATGTAGATGAAATGTCATTTCGGCATTCAAATTTCAAGAGTGTAAAAACAAATTTGGCCGAAAAATCATTAGTGTTAGGTGGCACAAAAGTAATCGCCTAATGGAAGATGCTCTTAGTTTTTGAAAATGCCATCATCTTTCATCCAGGAGAAGATGGATGCAAAATATTCGCCAATAAGTCGCAGGTCATTGTACTTTTGAAGCACGTGGAATATTAGTGTTTACGTTGTTAAGCAATACTAGATGCAAGACTTTTATAATTCAACGTGAGTTTCATCACAAATACATATCCTGGCGTTACATCGCCAAATAGATAGATATTGTGATATTTCATCCTTATTCCCTTCAAGGCTGATCTAATACAGGTCTCTGTGCCCAAAAATATCATCGTTGTGTATGAAAGTGTTTAAAATGGCGCAAGGACAAATAAATATTAATTGGACAAGGCAAACATTGCATCAGTCTCGTGTAAATTACTGTCATGCAGTATGAAATGACAGCAATGATGTACACAACTATTAGTCGAAAAGTGGGAGTATATTTCTGGGCAAGAATTCTCGATACATTTGCCCAGTTTCATTTGTCATTCTTCGGGGAATATTTTCTGGGAACGTTGAGAAATTTTGTGAACCAAAATACCGGGTGTCCGTCGGGAAGGTATACTACTTTGTTTATAATTTTTGATTAAATGAAAGAAAATGGATCTTGTATTGATAAATGTTTTATTTAATGTCGGCAATTATGTGTGTCGGCAATTTGTGTTAGCCTCACAAATGCGAGCCCTTTTGAGCACATTTTTCATTTCATTCTCACACATTTCACGCGGTATTTCACTAATTTCATCACGAATATTTTGTTTGAGTTGCTCTAGCGTTTCTCGTTTGTTAGGATAAAAGAAGTCCAAAGCAGTCAAATCATGCGACCGTGGAAGCCAATCAACATCACAATTTCTTGAAATAACTTGTTGTGGAAAGAGGTCACGCAGTAATTCCATTGTAATCCTGGCTGTATGCGATATGGCAGCGTCTTGTTGATATCACATGTTAATCAACCCCAAAGCATGCAGTTTTGGTGTTAAAAAGTTTTCAATCATATCACGATATCGCTCCACATTGACGGTTAACGTCGTTTTCAGTTTCAAAGAAAAAAAGGTTCAATATGATTCCTCCTGACCAAATTGCACACCAGACTGTCACGTTTAATGGATGCAAAGGTGACTGATGAATAATTTGAGAGGTTTCTATTGCCCAGAACCGACTATTCTGTTTATTCACACATCCATTCAAATGAAAATGCGCCTCGTCACTCATTATGATCTTTTTCATGAAAATCGAGGTTGTCATGGGCGAGCTGTAACATCCTATTGGCATATGCACGGCGGCGTAAATGGTCTTGTGGAAGAAGTTCTTGTGTCAACTGAATCTTAAATGGAAACAAATATAAATCCTTGTGCAAAATTGTGGCCAAAGTTGTTCTTTGAAGCCCAAGCTCCTCAGCAAGGCGTCGAATTGAGGTTGATGGAATGTTTCGAACACTTTCTTGAGAGCAGCAATAATGTTTTCAGCCGATCTTGCAGTACGTTGTGGTCCATGCTTGGCCTTATCAACTACCGACCCTCTTTCTTCGAAATAATTCACTTCACGATAAATAGTGTATCTTGTTGGCATCGTCACAGCAATCGATGATTGATTTTGGTAAAATGTTTTAACGATTAAAACACGTTGGTTTATTGAATATTTTCCCATAATTAATTTGCCACGTCTTTATTTCACGACTGCCAAATATGAAGTGCCAAGACTAATGTTTACCCAAATGGCGGCAAAACAAAGTATGCTCTGTATAAGATTATTCACTTAGTGGTTTCAAAACCGCCAGTCTGAAAAGGCTGTCAGCTGTTGAATACCTGTCATCTGAAGTGTTATTTTGTAAAAGATTTGGCATTTACTAATATCGATCGTTTTAGCAACCGAAGAACACGTTAAAATAGTTAAAACTCACTACAAAAGTGGTGATTCAAATGTAGGTTTTCAATCGAACAAAATTTTATTCAGCGATGAAGCTCATTTCTTGCTCAGTGGTTACGTCAACGAGCAAAATTGTCGCATATGCGGCTCTCAGAATGCAAAAATGATTGTGGAACAGCCATTGGATCCAAAAAAAGTTACCTTTTCATGTGCATTATAGTCTGGAGGTGTCACTGAGCCGTGTTTTTTCGAAAATGATGCTGGAGGAATCTCAAAAGGATCCTATCCAGAGGCGGTGATTTAAATGACATCGTATTTCTTATAAAATGGCAAGGTCCAGACATTATAATGAAATAAAAGTTTCATCAAAATCACAGCATTATGTGTGTTTTATTTAACTTTACTTGAAAACGAAAAATGGTTAACCCTTTATATAAATGTAGTGCAATTTGTTAAAAAGTTGTAATCTTCAGCTTAATCTACACACATTATTAGAAGTGATTTGTCCAGGTTCTTTTTCAAAAATACAAAATATTTTATTTTATCGGGAAATATATACAAGGGCGGGTCCCAACATTAACCGACCCAACAAAGAAGACACAAAAGGGTTTGCAAACATTTTCTTTATTTTTCAACCTAATATCAACCGCTGACTCCACTGTTGGCAAATCTTTTACCACCAAGCGATTTATTTCAAGTTTGGAAATAGAAAATAGTCCGAGGGACCTAAATCTGGTGAATAAGGTGCGTGATGATGCAATTCGAATTTTAGTTCATTAATTTCGGGCATCGCAACAGTCGATATGTGAACTGGAGCATCTGCACAACATTTCCTTTTCGGCAAATGCGATCTTTTCCCCATAATTTCACCACCTAAACGCTGCAATAAATTAGCATAATATTCGCCATTGATGGTTTTTCCTTTGTGAAGATAATCAATAACCGTTTTCGCCTTCTTTGGACACGATTCTCCCATTCTAGGCCACTGTTTTGACTATTGCTTTGTCTTAGGTTTGAAGTGGTGGATCCACGTCTGATTCATGGTTATAAATCGACGCTAAAATTAGGCTTTGTTGCGGTCAAACATCGCCAAACATCTTCACGACCCTGTTTTTTCTCTATTAAAAGTGAGCGCGGCACCCATTCTGGGCACAGCTTTCTCGTCTTTCAATTTTGGGTCAATATACGATGTATAGCACTTTTTGAGAAATGTCTATCATTTCAGCTAGCTCACGCGCTTTCAGCCGACGATCAGTACAAAACATATTGAAAGGTTCGATTCTCAAAGTGGCACCACCCATTCATGTCAATCAGAGATGATTTGACAAATATAGCTGAGGTGAAATTCTATATCAAATCGAACCAATAATTTTGGAAAATATGAGCAATTTGTTTCTGAATGTTTTTTGGGAAAATTTTTTAACTGATGTTTACGAAATGGACATTTTCCTGTGGCTTTCAAAGATTCAAATTTTATCCCTGTTTTCAATTCAAGAAAAAACAACGACAGTTACCTATAAGCTGTAGACCTAAGAGCGTGCTAAACGATATCAATAAGATGTCCGAAAAGATTATGTTGGCCAGAATATATAATTTTATATAGAGGGTGGCACATAAGTAACGTTAACGGCTACTATATTGAATGTGTTCTTGTGCAGCATTTGGTTGTAAATTGTGAACCAATTGCATTTTATATTGGAAAAGATGTAACATATGTAAAATTCTTTGCAAATACCGCTTAGACATCTCTAACTGCTGAGAACGTGTCCTGGTGAAAGTTTCGTGGTCTTCCTCAATACTTGCACTCGAGCAATGGTCACTTCATTTCGAACTGCACGAGGTCTTCCAGCACGCGGAAGATCACAGACAGCCCCTTGTTGCCCAAAACGCCGAAAACGTTGGAGCGCTAGGAGTTCTTCCGAACATGAAGGAAATTTCGATATGATCTGAATAATCGAATGATGACTTTCAATGTAAAATTTAACAACTTTGGTTCTTTGTTCTGTGCTAAGCCTTTCCCAAGTATTATTTAGTTAATTCTGTAAAGAGACAAAAAAAAAAAGACTTAAACAAAAAATGCATTCACTGTTTAAATCTTAGCATTACTTATGTGCCACCCCATATATGTAGGTGGCTGCTCTGGGTAGATAGACCCAATACTAATTCGAATATGAAATTCGTTGGAATGGGTAGAAATGCGTAGATGAATAGTATACGCGACTATCCGTCGCATGATTGCTAGTTCAACCGCCAATCTTAGCATTACTTATGCGCCACCCTATATCAACATCAATTCGGTTTCAGAAGAGGTGGTAAATTGTCAAACCAATTAAAAAGAGCACATAAATTTGTGCTGGAAAACAAACATTGGCATTGAAAAAGCGTTTGATTCCATGTGGCATAATGGAATCATCCTCAAGCTAATTGAATACAAATTCTCAGTTTATTTGGAAAAAATTACCAAGAGTTTATTTTTACATAATAGAGTATATTTTGTGCGTACCAGGGAGCATCGGTATTGGAAGCGATTCCTGAAGGAGTTCCAAAAATACCAATTTTATTTCCTACACTTTATTAGATTTTCACCTCCGATTTCAAAGCTAGAACCAATCAGCAGTAGCATTTTATGCCGATGATTCTGCTATTATAACTGGCGGAAAAGTGTCCAATGCAATAATTAAAAAGAGCTTAAAAATTGCTCAAAAGTGCTTAAAATTAGAAAAGCTAAAATTAAAATAAAATAAAACACAAACAATAACATTCCACTTTAACAAATCATCCAAGAGAATTCCAACGCAGCCGTTTACTGCTGTTCTTAATACTACCATAAGTCTGCAACATTTTTCGCGTTATCGCCGAGATATTTCCGTTTAATTTTATTTCATTATAATGCTTGGACTTTGCCATTATATATGAAGTGCAATGTCATAACAATGACCGCCTCTGGATTGGTTGCAGCAGTGGATCCTTTGAAGTAGTTTTCAACCACTTTTTCGAGCATAAAAGCGTAAAAGCGGTCTTTGATATAACCTCCCCAAAAAGTCTAACTCCATCAAATCGCATGATATCGGTGGCCAATTAACGTCACCAAAGCTTTAAATTACGCTTTCTGAGGACTTCTCATGCGATAAAGCCAAAATCCCTCGTATTAAATCACATTTGAATCCCCACTTTTGTAGTAAGTTTTAATAATTTTTAGGCGTTCTTGGGTTGTTAAACGATCCATATGTGTGAATGGCAACCCTTTCACTAAATAAATAACACTTCAGATGACAGGTATGTGGCAGCTGGCAGCCTTGCCAGATCGGCGGTTTTGAAACCACTATATTAAGTAGCACACAACTTATATGAAAACAAATTAGACAAGCAGACACACGAATTAGAGCTAAGTTATTCGCATGAAATGTTGGTTTTCGATGTAGGCGCCACCAAGGAAAAGTCTAACGATGGTGGCCAATTGACGTCGCCAAAATGTGAAATTACGCTTTCTGGAAATTTCTCATGCAACAAAGCCACAATCGGTTGTGTGGCGCGCCTCGTGACACCGTCTTGTTGGAACCACCCACATACGGTTCAGTTTATAATCTTCAGTCGCAGGCCAGAAAAAGTGGTTTATCATACGGCATAGCACTCAAAATAGAAATTCGGCTTACCCGCCGCACTTTCCGTAAAGATTTACAGCAGCTGCCGTATCTCTGAGCCAACAAGATGGATAGACAGACAGATGAACAATCGACTCAATCGACTTACAAAGCCATAAAACGTATTTGGTTAAAATACGAGGATACTGGGTACTTTTAACGTTTCCAATTGCGTGTTACATTTTTGCCATATCATCCACCGGGTGAAAGCTTGAAAATCATAACATCAATGGGAAATTAACGCCAACTCTAGGCAATTTAAAAGTTATTGACATTTAAACACAACGTTGTTGCCCCAACATTTAATCTTTCGAGGGGCTTTATTTTCAAAGAAGAGCAGTAAATCCTACTAGTTTCGCTCAAATATTCATGAATAAGGAAACTCACTCATAAAGCCAATTTCGCATTTGTTCGTTTAAAAAAAAAACTTCATTCCATTGAAATGTATTTTGCTGGGATCTCTACTCAGCATTTTTTTCGAGATTAACTACATTTTCACTATAACATCTGCTAATGGCAGTAGAAGCTAACACTTGTAAAATGCAATTATAAAATAATATTTCTTATAAATCCAAAAAAAAAAAAACACAAATTGTACAAAAATGTGAACCGAATTATTACGACAAAAAAGTGGCAGTAGAAAGTCAGCAAAAAACGACAAAGTGAAATTGTACTCATCTCCAAGGAACACATGTACATATGCTATTGAAATAAACCAACTTAAGCAACGAGCACAAGCGGGCTCTCTAACTTTTTCCATTGCATAACTCTTGGTATTCAACGTAAGCCCACAACTAAATAACTTTCAGTACCCACAAATTAACAGTCTGCCTCTCTACTTTCTTGAGATGTACAGCCGCAATATTTCGACAACAACGAGCTGTACGAGTATGTACATAATTGCCAAAGTGAAATCCTCAAATAATTTTCATAATTTAATTCGCTGGTACTCATAAATAAGGCTCTCCTCTTTATTTTATTATTTTTCTTTTTTCAGTACGGTTTCTATCCAAGCAACAAGAACCCAACAAGTCCAGTTAAGTAAGCAACTGCACACATATTTTGCAGTGGTAAAACTGTAGGAGGAAAAGCGGAATCAAAATACGAATATGGCGTAATTATAATTTTTCTCAATATTTTTATTCGCATTTTATTTCTTCATTTTCCGGCGGAGGCTGCCGGATCTTAAGTGTTTCATGGCACTTAATCTGCACAGGGGAAAAGTACTTGAAATTATTTTCCTCATTAAATATTCACTCCAATGTTTTGTATAATGATTACTATTTGAGTATTATTAATTTATTCAAATCTTAATGCGATTTCTTCATTGTTTATCTTGTGGTCTTAATTCAAATTTTATGAATTCCACTATTCGGTCAGATTTATTAGCGCCCCCGCAAACGGAATTTAATCGTACGGTGATGCCTGCAAAGAGCAACGCCTGATTTCTCGTACTACAATTTCTGCATTTTTAATACAGTAAACCTAATACGCACTGCATAAATTATCGTATATACGGAAGCTGTATGATAATTATCTAGGATTGAAGGAAGGTTTTGAATTTCTCAGTAGAAAATATATTTTTAGAAACGAAAGCGTTTTTTTAACTTTCAAGACATTTCAAGTCTAATGAGCAAGGTTTGTCTGCCTTTCTGGCCGGTAGAGGCTATAACTGTCCTTAACCTCTCTAAAACAAGCTCAACATGGCTTTATTACTGGTAGGTCAACTGCTACTAATTTAGCTGTTTTTACTCGGAAATGTATTGATAATTTTGAAAATGGTTATCAAACTGATACGGTCTATGCTGATTTTTCTAAAGCTTTTGATAAAGTTCCACATGAGCTATTGATTTTTAAGTTAAAAAAAATTGGCATCAGATGTACAATTCTTAATTGGTTTCGTTCTTATTTAATGGATAGGCAATGTTCAGTATGTATAGATGGAATTTACTCAGCCTCTTATGTTCCAACTTCTGGTGTCCCTCAAGGAAGTATTTTGGGT
>JAHXMU010027755.1:0-12107 GCA_019455685.1 Philornis downsi | reverse complement strand
AAAAGTAGCAGTTATTAGTAATCCTCTGTCATTAAATAAAACGAAATAAAATATGCATATGCCACTGCATGTACGGTATTCAGATCTCTCGTGAGATCTCCAGTGAGATTGTGTAGTCTGAGTATCTGGATTGTCTCTATTTCCGATTCCATTCCTTATTCCGATATTTTTATTATTTTCTTTTTTTAGTCTAGCTTAACCCAGCCTAGATTTTATTCTCCTACAATATCCAAGAAAGTCATTAACTTCAACATATTTCCTGAAACATATGATAAATATTAGTGCTGTCTCTCTTACTTTATAGATGATACGCTAAAATGGTGACATTTAATTACGCGAATTTAACGAATTACTCGAATTTACTAAGTAAAATGTTGTAAATGCCATCTATTTCAACTACTAACTGATGCTTTGCGTTAATATCCACAGAATTACAACCCTTCCATTACATTTCGTAATTAACGCTACTCATACGTTTACTTCTCCCCAAAACATATGATGTACCTATATTATATATAAATCCTGTTTCTCTTACTTTATCCCTCATACGCCACAATACAGTCATTTTACTTTTTGCGAATTTCTTTAATGTTTACCTGAGGATTCAAAAACACCCCAGGTTTTATTCATTTCACATTTTTCATGTCAGTCGTTATGTATTTTGGGATAATTGAAATTATTGTCAGCTTAAATGAGAGCGCTCGCAAAAAAAAAAAGGTGATGAAAACAGAGAATTGTGTTGGGGAGGATCATAAAAATAATTTAATAAAATATAGGCTGTGATGGACAGAGTGTAATTTTCTATGAAAGGCTCGGCCACGTGTGATATGAAAATGCCAAATGCTAAAAACTGCCAAAGACAGCAGTCTACCCCTTTATTGAGGACTTACTTATAACTAAGAATGTCGAAAAGTTAATTTTAGTTAACATTTTTTTTTTCTTTGTCTAGTTGTGTTTCGAAGTACGTACATGGAATTAAATATACTATTAGGAGAGAGTTTTTTTTTTTTTTTTAATTTATTATATCATACAAATTCATGCAAATTACGCCTCAGCGCCACATGGCATTATAGAGGCTAGTTGGCAAAATAGTTACATCAAAATTGTTTGTATAATAACAATATGTAGTTTAATACAAGAATACAAACACATTTATGAAAAATTTAATTTCTTGGCATATACTTTAATATTAACTCAAAATTCATACCAGAAGCTCTTCGATATTTTGCAATAAATACCCTTTCAATGAAGATTTAAATCACGAAAGTGTTTCTAGTGATTTTAGCTGTTGTGGTAAAATATTGTACTGACTACTACCAGAATGTTCTATACGCTGTTTTGTTGTTTCAGATCGACACATAGCTACTCTCAAATTGTCATTATTTCTCGTATTGAAAATATACTGATTTCTGGAAAAATTTATCGTGTGATGGCCAATACTATGCAAGCATTTGAAAACATATATTAGCAATTTTAATTTATAACAACCATATACTGGCAAAACTGTTGGAAAAACATCTCTATACAGAGAAAGCGTACAATATGAAATTGGCAAGTTCGCTACAGCTTTTAGTGCTTTATTCTGTTGTCGTTGGAGTGATTTTAATTCAGAACTCTTTTTATACCCATACATAATGGCTAAATAGTTATAATGACTTTGAACTAAAGCTTGAAATATTAGAAACTTAGTATTTTGATTAAATTTATTTCTAAATTTATACAATAAACCTATGGCAGGTGATACTGTAGACTTTAGATACTCAATATGCAGTGTCCAAGAAAGATTACTTTGAAAATATAATCCCAAATATTTAACTGAATTAACTTCTGGAATTTTTTCCCCATCTACGTATATACTAAAGCTGTCGTTGAACCGACAATGTGGCCTAAATCTTAGCAATGTCTTTTTTTTTTTTGGATTAAGGGAAAGTTTATTAATACGAAAATACTCTATTAATAGACTTGCTCCTCGTTCTATACATGGCCTCACAGCCATTTCATATTTATATGTATAAAAAATAGCAATATCATCAGCGTACACAAACATTTTACCTGATAAGTCAATATTTTTCAAGTCATTTATATACAGAGAAAATAACAAGGGACCCAATACACTTCCCTGGGGGACTCCATGCTCTACTGGTTTTAAAGTACTTTTACTATTATCAATTTGTACAAATTGTAACCGCTTCGTCAAATAGCTTTTTAAGAGTTTTAAGTTCTTTGTCACGCACACCATAAAATCTGAGTTTCTGAAGTAAGATGTCATGACCAATTAGATCAAACGCTTTTGACAAATCATAAAAAACTCCAACTATACCCCTATACCCGTCATCCAACGACTTACATATGAAATTTTGCACATTAACTGTTGCCCCCTCTGTTCCACAACCTTTTCTAAAACCATATTGAAAGTCATTTAACAAATTGTTATCTTGGAAATATGTAAAGAGCTGTGTATGCAAAATATGTTCAAAAACATTGTCTATAATTGGCAATATTGATATTGGACGAAATTTATCAACGGAGGTAGATATTTTCTCCTTAGGTATTGGTACAATTTTATGGATTTTTAATATTTCGGGATATACTGAAGTATAAATTACATCATTAAAGATGTTAACCAAACGTGGAGTCACACTATCAGCACATATCTTAAGAATTTTTGCCGAAATGTTATCATGACCCGGACTTTTTCCCGATATTAAGCTGGATATGACATTTCTCATTTCAGCAAGCGTAGTTATTCTAGCTTGAAATCTGCTGTTACAGTTTGTTAATGTTCTAAAGGCATGGCACGTATCCGAAGGGAGTTGTATTATTTGTCCTTCTAATTCATTGACTGAATTTACAAAATAATCATTTAACATTTCAGCTTTCTGAACATTATCTGCAACATATTCACCATCGACATTTTTTACATTGATTTGCTTGTCTAATGCTCTTCCCAGTGTCTCATTAATAAAAACCCAAGATTTCCTAGGATCGTTCCTCATACTGGCCAGATTGTCAACATAGTAATTGTTCATAGAACAATTGTTAGCTATCTTAATAATATTGCTAATCCTTTTCAATTTTTTTAATGCGACAAGCTCACCTCTTGATCACTTTGCAATTGAATCGATGATATGAATCAAATATATCCAAGCACATATTCATAAAATTTGCCATTATCTCTACAAAAAGTATCGATGATTTGAATTTCTCACAAATTCGACTTTACCACTTAGCTATTTAGCATAATAGCCACCAGAGCTTTTAAGGCTGATTTTTGATCTTCTCTATAATACTATAAATACGCAGTGATAAACGCATGCTAATGCCAGCGTAATTTGCAATGCTGTTTGCTAGGCAATGGTCATGTTTGTGTTAGTTATTGCAACAAAAATTTAAAAATAGTTTCACTTTGAGAATACCTGCTCACTTATATTCAGATATTTTGGTATATAAAGCACCACCAATAGCAGACAAACAACACTGTCCAGTTCCAGTTCTTTATTTCTACAACTAAAAAGACTTCTCACCTAGAATTTTTAACAACTATATCATTCCAATTGATTCCAAGTGAGAGTTTGAACAAGTCGAAAACTTTTCAAGTAATCTCTTCAACATCCCGGTTAAAATTGTAGTGGGGAAAACTGAATATGGTGAGATATTGCATTGTTTCATAGCCGTCATTTTATAGCTTAGGTTTGCAACATATACTACATATGCCAATAATGTAAACAAAAGCTGCCGTAATTGCTAAACGTTACTACAGTCTTCTCAAATATCGATAAGTGATGTGAATTAAAATACTGATTTCGATGAGCATTTTGCCAGAAGCGCTGCTTGAATTGTGACATTACTTTAGCCAATTTTGTTTATAAAACAACGATTTGCACTATAAATAACAAAAGCCATCTGCAAATAATGTTATTAGGCATGATTGTTTGGATCCAGAAATACGTTACGTCAGTCTTTAACATTATTGAGAGGTACATATTGCATATATCGCACATGTTGATAAAATAGCCATATGAGGATAACATTATTGCAATTCAGTCTTACGATACATAAGAAACGAGGCAAATATGACTCATTCATTCATCACCCTCCTATCACATCACGTTTAATTTTTAACCCAAAAGGAAAACTCTTCATGAATATCCATTATGAAATCCAATTCTTTTCAACAAATACTGAAACAATTTGCCATTCTCACATTCCATGGACCGCAAGCTGTCATATCTATAGGTATACACAAAAATACTTGTATAAATATAAATAAAAAGTAATAAGCGAAAATAATATTTTTAATATTACAATAATAATACAATACAAAATATCCCTGTCATTACTTTCCTCCCACTGCGTGTCATTTAATCCTTTCGCTCCACGCATATACAAGCAGGAACACTGACCGGCGTAGGTGTGTGCGTGAGTGGGTGAATGCGAGAGCATAAGCATCAGCATCAACAATTTTACACCGCCACGCTCTTACGCCTTTATGGCTGTGTTTGCTTCTATTATGAGTTCCCTGTAAAGTTTGTTGTCAATTATTGTAAGGATAATGGCTGCAATGCGGGTATAAAGACGATTGTATGTAGGCGTGCGTAACAGCACTGTACACCTATACACGGCCATGTAGTACATTGTCAGGACGACAGTTTGTTCATTGTGCGGTGATTGTGTGTACACACATATACGAGTATATCATAATGTTCACACATACATGAGTATCATTAAGCAACGCAATATTCCTTGATTCTTAATGTGTATACATAAGACATTATGTGACTGTTTGCTATGGCAAATAATACACATGTATATGTCTGTACAGGTGTATTGTGTTTGTGTGCAACGTACGTTTTCCACATGTCCTTATGTGATGTCTTTTTTATGTGTACATATACATATATGTAACATGTTATTATGTTGATATAAAGAGTTGAACAACAGCTGTAATTTGTCCTTTTTTCTTTGCCCAACTTTTGGCGTGAGTCATGTCCATATCTCTGGATTTATATCTTCAATTTAATAACATAAACATTCCAGCATAAATTTTCTGTTTAATTACTTGTTCTGTTTCTTGTTTCTGTTTAATTTTTTATAAAAGAGAAGTGGAAAATTTGTGTAAACTTTGAAAAAAAAATCCCTGTCATGATATTTGAAAGACAAGTAAACGCCTTCTTCAGAAGTCACTTTTAATGCCTTACGAATTAATAATCAGAACTCAAAACCAATGAGTTAAACGAGTTAAGACTTAAGTTATAATACCATAGGATATATGCTCCTGACAAGCATTTCCTTGAACTTAATCATTTGACTGTTTGAAATAAAAATACGATTTAAAATTAAATTAATCTGTTAAAAGAATATAAAATTTAAATAATAAATGTAGAAATTATAACATACATTGACTATGGAATGTTCCTCTTCTTACCCTTACTCTATCTGATTTACATTGGATATACATATAAATGGGCCTCTCAGGAATCTTACAGAAATTCTAAAAGATTGGCTCACCAAGGTACGACCATAAAACTGTTTCCTTGCGATAGTTCGGTAGCCACTTCTCCCCAGCGGTGGATGCTAACAAGTAAATTAAATTGTGATTTAACGTTTGCTTCTTATCCACTTAAATCTCCTTGTAAAAAATGTCTGACTTGTGACCTGGTTGTAATGCCAACATTAGCCAGAAGGTGGAAGGCCGAAGTAACGACAGTTAAGGCCCTCACTTTAACATCTGACTCTCGTTCTGTTCACTTGCTTCGTAAATGTTTTGCCTTGGACTTGGCAGCTTCGTATGGTGCAAATATCAGGCAGAATGTGGTTGTGGACTGAAATGCTTATAAATCGATATGAAATTTGGAGCATATGCTAAAGGAGATCAATACAGATTACTTACTGCAGGTTCACACGAGCAATTAGGAATAGTGTTTATTTTACACGGGCACTCTCTATATATTCGAAGGTCTTGGGCTCATTTCTCCATACAGATGGTTCTTAAACTAACCCAGGTGTTGATAAAATAGAACACATGGTGGATACGCAAGTCCCGATTAATGCGCATAGTCTTATTAATCTTTCAAAGTTCTTTAGTTCTGACAATAAAAAAACAAAACAAAAAATGAACCATAAGTACTTTTGGGCCTTATAAGCCCCTGGTCACGACTATATAATTCCAATAATGTTAGAAGTCTCACCACCTCATCGAATACTAATCCGGAAAGGTTAGGTTAACTGAAAGAGGTTCTCCTTGGGTTAGCCTATTCACGCCTCTCCGAAATGCCAATTATTTTCTCACTATTTTTTTTTTTATATAATCAGGGAATCTATTAAAGTCGTTGAACTTTTCTTAAGTTTTTTGCCATTCTCTAATAGTAATGAACCAAAAACCATTTCCCAATTTTCATTAATATCTACACAAAAATATGAATATTTCAGATGCTTATGTAGAAATATCTGATATATCCAAATCCGCAACATTTGACCTAAATGAACCGTATATAAAAGTTTTACCTTAAATAACAAAATTTGGCGTAAATGCATATGGTGGCATATCGAGCACCGATATTACTATATAATTTTCTTTTTGCGTGGTGATCAAATAAAATAATCGGTAAATTTACCAAAACTTTCTTCATTAAATCTAAGCATAGAAATGTGTCAAATCTCATTGAATATAAGAAGTTCTCTTATAGGTAATTCAAGGAGTTCAAGTAAAATTACCTTTTAACTCTGTAGGCTCTATGACGGCAACTCTTTTAAATTAATCACATTTCTCAACTTTCGTACAAGTTATATTAATCTTCTATTGCCAATCAATCATGACCATTTCTACACAATTATTTCCAACCTTAAGCTCAATTTCAGAAATTGTAAGTGAACTGTAATTAATTGACCACCATGCTCATCAGCACCATCGATATTGCACTTGCCATTGCCACTATCTATTTGCTATCACCTCTAATGCCAACAGGTATCCAGCGCCCAGATGAGAAAAACTGACTCTGAACAATTTCTCTGACTTCGCTATATCAACACACCTAGTGAATAATTGAACGAGTAATATAAGTAAATTGAACATTGTGTTTTTTCGAAATTTTCACACACAAAGGGGACGAATTTGCTCAGCTCTCCGTTTTTAGTAGAAAAATAAAAAAGTTGCCAAGGAATTGATGGAACAAATTGAAATAAAACATTGTAAAACCAAATAATCCACACTAAAAATATTGACCCAAAAGGGAAAAGTTGGCAGAAAGAAAAAACGACAAACGCATACACTTGCAATGCAACGTCCACGTAATAAAAACAAACAGCGTCCGCCCCCTTCAACCAATTTAAACTGGACTTTACGATGTTTGAAATGAAAAATGACGAACGGAGTAAAAACAAACACACTTATATCGGAAAAAAACAAAGGTATAGAGTGGAGACAAAACAAACAAACTTTTAAAGACGTGGCAACGAAGTGTGTGCAAGAGAGAGAGAGAGAGAGAGAGAATTTCGAGTGACGGAATTGTTGTTAGTTTACATCCTATAACACAGATATGGGACGAAGGAGAAAAATTGTGCGGTTTCTGATATCAAACAGTTTCAATAAAATGTACTGGAAACAGAATTTGAGATTGAAAAATCACTTTGAGTTCAAAATTCCTTATTACAATTGAATATGAGCCTAATGATTTTTCTACATCAATGTTATTTATAGACAACCATAACTATGGTATTTTAAACCACAACTAACATAAACTATAGGAAAGAACTTAAATTTAGCTCCCTCCTAGTTTGCAATTAACATCCTCAAATCGATTAAAGAATGGGCATTAAATCGTCTGATTAATGGTTGAGCCATTGCGTTTATTATTTATTTTTAAACAAACAAAGTAATTTCTGCTTCTTTCTCGTGCAATTTTACTTCCACTTTTGCAATCCGCCCTTTTACTCGTCCATTTTTTATTTTGTTTAAAATGTCACATTGTATATTCTATAACAGCTTTAAGATATTTATCACAAATTGAACATGAATACCATTCAGCAACACACAATATTTCTATTGCATATCAGCTAAAGTTCTATATCTATCCGGTCATACCGACTGCAACAATTTTCTTTATTTTTGACTACGTACAGAAAAAAGTACTATTTTTGTATTGTTTAAGTTATCTTTACTAATAGGTGATTTATTTTCCAATTATAGGTATATTTTTAATTTAGCGATTTTTTTCATATGGAAATTTTTAGAATATTTTTGACTCCATATGATGTACACACATTGTATATACCACGTATAATGGCGAAAATGTAATCACTTTGTCCATTGAAAACTCCATTTTCGATTTGTAGGAAAACTTGCATTTTAGCGATTTTTAACATTTAACGACTTTTTTCACACACTTCTGATTGATTTTGTATAAGGTGTTCTTCTGGAGTCAAAATTTGAATCAATCCGCAATCACACACAGATCTTGGTCTGGACATATTTCTTACCAATTATTTCATTCAGCGAATTTTTCAACATTTCTATCCATCAAATGGTGGGTTTCGCGCCTCCGGATATTTATATCTATTTTGTAAACCGAAATGTGGACAAATTTTTATTTTATAACTATATTTTCACCCGGAGAAATGAATAAATATATTATCTCGTACGGTCAAAATTATAATACACTGTAGGATGCGTTGTAAGTACCAAGTATCTTTTGAGCAAATGCTTTCCATGATTTTTTAAATCGATTAATCCGTGTCCATTTGTCTGTATGGCTGATGCGCTGGCTGGCGGCCACGATAGCTATCTTAAATCTTTATCAAACTTCTTAAAATTTTGCACATTCTAATATTTTTCCAGATCATAACCAAAAATTGTAAATAGGTTATATCTGGCACCTCCCACACTAATTTACCAATTTTCCGAAATTCAATTTTCTTTGCAATTAGTTCCTTGCAATATTTTACAATTCCTTGTTAAATTGCGGAAAAATCGACAGCTGATCCCGCCATTCTGGTATCTCCCATACAAATAACCCACTGAACTTATATGTACATATTCACAATTTTTATGTAGTTAAACTGACTAACTAGTCAAATTTGGTACACGTTCTGCATTTGGTATGGTAGTATCACAGAGTGAAAACGGAGCACATTGCCACACCCGCTCTGGTACCTCCTACACAAATTTAAAATTTTGTACTAAATTCAATAATATCTCTGTGATTTCCAACTAGCAGTCTGTACTAATCTAGATTTTGTCTCATAAAATCGATCAAGTAACCAGGCTCCTTCTGGCACTTCCCACATAAACGACGGATCATCAGCTTCAAACGACCTTCAATCAGCTGTGCCAAACTTCTCCAATTTTAGCACACACCTTACTTTTGGTAAAGTAAGTTCCAAGTGATGCTGTAATTCATTTTTTTTTTTTTTGCCTAAAGTTAATGAAATATGTTCCTACATTAAATGTAAAAAATCGATCTAATATAAACACCCCCTTTTGTAACTCCAATACAAAACTGCTATATTTAACTTATGTATGTATTTATACCTTTCATTCTATTTCACTACATTCAGCATAGATGAGTTCGCATCAGGTACTTAGTACTGCGAGCAAAAGTAAGGTGTACACATGCACATTAATCGACTTACCAAACATCTGTGTTCCGTTTACATTTTTCAAACGGAGAACTTCAGAAGGATACAATTTTACTTCTTCTACTATACTTTAATTCAGAGTATTTTTATATCTTCACCCGATGGAATGAAGGTATGTGTCACAAATAAGAACAAAGAACAATTCACCACGCCCCTTCTATCACTAAACATACTTTTGTAGCAATGCAAAAGGATATTGGATGAAGGTACATGTAAATCAATTCACGTGGCTCAAATATATGCGGCGTTGTTTTGTTTTATTTTGGTTTTGGCGATTCAAAATGTCGATAATGTAATGAAGATTGAATGCACGCACATGGTGCAAAATTTTGGATATTTTGTATTTCGTATTTAAGATATGGACATTTATATAGGTATATTTTAGGGGCTTTTTTATTTCAGTAGCTTTGTAAGTATTCAGTCATTTTAAACAACTTTGAAGACATCTTTGCATCAAACAAAACAAAATAGTTTAAATAAACCATTAATTGATCCAAATGACGTTCTTCTTCCACCGTTGCACATAAAATTGGTTTTTTTGAAGGACTTTGTCAAGGCTCTGGATAACGATGGGAAATCATTATTTGCTAAATTGTTGCTGAATTATTGGAAAATTATCACGAATTAGGTGCACGAATGTCATTCAAAATTCATTTCTTCATTCGCATTTAGATTGTTTTTCCACAAAACCTAGGTGCGGTGAGCGACAAACAGGGGGAGCGTGCTCACCAAGATTTAATGAAAATTGAAAGAAATTATCAAGTATTTTGGGACAAAATCATGCTGGGAGACTATTGATGGATTCTAATATGTGAAACCGAACCAACAAAAAACAAACGACGTTCTGTTATTCACTTTTCTGTCATTCACTTTTTAAAATTCATAGACTTTTGCATAAACTAATGATTTTTCATGTAGAAAACGAATAGAACACTTTTTTTGTATCCCAAAAACCTAACGCGATAGAGAAAAAACAAGTACAGATTCCAAATTACCTTAGGAAAAATATTTTGTTGCTCCAGTCCAAAACCTTGTTGGCTAGTGTAATCAACTTAAAAATGCGTATACCAACTTTTAATTTCCATCAAAGAAAAAGTTGCCAACCCAGTTTTCCTCCTGTAAAGATTTTCAATTCAAAGTCCGTTTTAATTTAGACCCTGAAAACTAATTTCACAATCATATTGAACAAGCAAAAACTTCGAATAAATACTTTTTGTCATTATGTCGTTATGCATGTTATTTTGCTTGTTATATCACAAACTACAGCAGATATTACGAACATCGTAAAACGGCGGAAATCAGTTTTGCCACCACCCAATTACCAACTGAGACATTTTTTAGCTTTCAATTGTTTTATACATAATGCGAAAATATGAGTTTTACGTTTTTATGTAAAATTTTGTATGACTTTCAAAATTCCGCCTAGACCCACTGTGATGTAGTTGGTAGTGCCTTGCTCCAGTTCACACAACCGGCAATGGTTCCATTTTTTAACGCTTCATCGGCTGCCACAGCGTCCTTTTCCTTTTTTATTGACAATAAAACTTGACACATCGGATTTTTCAGCTGCTGCCCCAACCATTACCAATAACATTCGTTACAATGGACGACCGGGCAACAACAGCGCTGGCAAGAAACTTGCAGCTAGCAACAATGACACATAAAATGTAGCAACAACAACATTGGCAACAGGCACCGGCGAATTATAATTGTTAGACAATGATCTCATTTGATCTTTGTTCTTGATGTTCTTGATCTTTGTTACTGATGTTCGAGGGCAAGCACCACGAATTACAATTTATTTAAGCAGTAAAATACTAAAAATTTACGCTAAATCCCAGCCCAAGTAGTAAATTCCAACAACAATGAGGGCAGTAGCAGCGATATCAATAGCTAAGCTGCAACTCAAAATCAACTCAGTTACGGACAAGAATAAATAGCTTCACAACGTGAAACGTAAAACACCATCATACGGAACCGGAAATAAAACTAAAACCAATGACCCGTGTGTCCTGGGCATGTACGAGTGTGTGTTGTTAATGTGTATGAGTGCTTTAATATGTGCCGTAACCACCACCACTGCCTCAACTTTTGCTGCTGCTGTTTGTTGAAGAGTTATAGTGTTGCAGGCACGTAATTTTTAGCATTTTCAGATGGCAGCAGATAGGAAAAAATATCAAATGATGCAATTGTAAAATAATCCAAAGTAAATGTTGCATTACGGAGAGTAGCATAAAAAACAAACTCATACATGCACAAACAAAAATTCCAACTCAAAAGTGAAGGAAACGAAAGCAGAGCAGAATAAAGGCATGGGAATCTGGAACCAATGGAGTAAATGAATGAAACATTTTCCTCAAATAACTTACTGGACTACCATGTATAGAACGCCATAGAGAAGACCAATTATTTGCAGGAGGGGACCACTGGGAAGTTTCGAGGAGGAAAGTCAACGATATGTTTATACTCAATAA
>JAHXMU010027733.1:0-19759 GCA_019455685.1 Philornis downsi | reverse complement strand
GTACCACCAAATGGAAGACCGTATTTTTCTCTGCTAAGTCCAAGTATGATCTGAAAAGTTCCAACGGATTTAGACTAGTACACAGACCTAAACGGCAACATCTAAATCTTCGTTATACTAAAGGGACGGTAAAACATAGTGAGGGAAACTGGAGTACCACCAAATGGAAGACCGTATTTTTCTCTGCTGAGCCCAAGTATAATCTTAAAAGTTCCAATGGATTGTACGCAGACCTAAAGGGCGACATCTAAATCTTCGTTATACTAAAGGGACGATAAAACATGGTGAAGGAGATGTATTGGTATGGAAATGTTTTTCTGACAATGGGATTGAGCCAATTCACAAAATAAATAGTATAATGGGATCATTTCATGTATAAGGATAATCTAGAAAATGCAATATTGGCAAAGGCAAAGGAAGAAATGCCAATTAAGAGAAGTTTTCAACACGATAACGACGATCCCAAATAAACTGCAAAATGTGTAAAAGAGTGATTGGTGAAAAAAACAAGATTGACACACAATCGCCGGTTCTCAATCCCATAGAAAAACTATGGAATGTTGCAGATCGTAGAATAAATCGCGAATATTGCAAAAATGCAGATGACCTCCTTCGATAAGTGAAAATTACATGTGGAGTGGAATTTCCGGGGACATTCTATATAATTTAATAGAGTCCATGGCCTTCAGAGGCGAAGAAAAATAATAGCGAAATATTAGTAAAATTTATTTATTTATTAAATAAACTGAAAATGTCGCTATGTTTTGTCGCTTTGCTGGACTACCCGTTGAAAGATGTTAAAGATTTAAAGATGTGTTAAAAATTTCGTTTTTGGTAACAACGTTTGTTTGTTTTTGTTTTGTTTGAGTTAATTAAATTTACAATTTGATCCAAATTTGAAATCCAAATGGTTTTGTCGTTATTAACAAGAGATATCGTGTATTAACCACAAATTCGTGAATATGTTTTGTCGTATACTGGCATGTGCCAAATTTGTTTCTTTTCTCTCCTCCTTTGACCCACATCAACTCTTTTATCATATCTTTCTCTGCTTTGCATAGACGTCATCGCAGCAGTACCAAATAAGCTGATAATATAATAGTCTGCCTAAAGATACTCGTTCGTACAACTAATTGAAAGCGGTCCTCTTTCATGAATATCATTATTTGAATTGATTATTGGCGCTATTAATTGCCATTTTCCACATTTGAAATTGATTTGCTATCAGCATCGACCTAAAAGTGATTCTCTGACTGCCTGCAGCCTGTTTCGGCCGCCTCCACTGCCATCGAAGCGACGATGGGAGACGAGGTGGAGTAGAGGGCGCGACTAACGCAATCACCGCCGCAACGCCTTAAATCACATCACATTCGTTCAAACAATCTGACTGGTATTCATATCAATACAACAACAACTTCAATAACAACAACAAACCAGCATAAACGCAAAGTTAAGTAGCAAATCTACTCGCACAGGCGGGTGCCACATTGTTTGTTTATAAATTTCTTAGAAAGACTGCCGTAGCGTAACTGAGGAAATACTAGCAGTGATGAATCATTTGGATATTAAGAAAGCGAAAACGAAAAACAAAACAAAACATCATGAAACACACGCAGCCCCCTATTTGTACATACAAAACTTACGTTGTGAATATGAGAGATCCAGCCAAGTTCCTAAACTTGATTTGCGTTGATCGGATAAAGAACTCGCAACAATATTGGAAGATTCTGTGATTGACCCCCTCTTCCTCGCAGTCATCAAAATTCTATTCTATATTCTATCGACATTTATAGCAATCCGTCGGTCAAACTCGAACTGTTATTTATTCCTTTTGTTTGTATCTATTTAATCTTAAACATTTGTACAGGTGAATAGGAAAGTGCTAATGTACAGATGTGATTAATACTATAGCACAGCTATAATAATAATTAGAAGTTAGAAAACCAAAAACCATACCTGGAGCCAAAGTTATAATGATTAGAGTGCCAAGAAAATAAGATCATAACTCCATAACTTTGCATATGGTTACCATTTTTGAAGATTATACCATCCATATACATTTTTCGGTTTCAAAGATAAAGTTAAGTAAAACACACATAAAGTTATGATTTCGATGAAACTTTTATGTCATTATAATGCTTGGACCTACGAAACACAATGTTATTTAGATGACCGCCTCTGGATCGATTGCAGCAGTTGCTCCTTTTGAGGTAATTTTCGATAACTTTCTCGCACATTTCGGGCGATATTTCGGCGATAACTTGACGAATTTTGGCTTGCAAATGCTCCAACATTTGAGGTTTATCCGCGTAAACATGGTCTTTGGCATAATCCCACAAAAAAGTCTGACGGCGTCAAATCGCATGATTTTGGTGGCCAATTGATGTCACCAAAACGTGAAATTATGCTTTGCGAAAAATTTTCACGCAATAAAGCCAAAATCGGCCACGTTATGTGGCTTGTGGAACTGTCTTGTTGAAACCGCATATCATCCAGTTCATAATCTTCAATTGCAGGCGAAAAAAAGTTGGATATCATACGGCCATAGCGCTCTGAATTCAAATTCAGATTATCCGCCACATTTTCACTAACAGGAGCGATATTTTCGGCAGAGCGTACATTGCAATGGATGCACAGGCTTAACCACATCCATAGCTCTTCCAGTCTCTTCAAATTTCTTTATAATCTTGCCAATTCCTTGTACAGCAGCTCGTTTGTAACGACCATAATTAACTCGTAATGCAAGAAAAGTGCCCACGTTTGAATCACCATTTTTGTAGTAATTTTAAACTATTTTTACGCGTTCTTCGGTTGTTAAACGATTTATATTCCTAAATGGCAAACCTTTCACTAAATAAATAACACTTCAGATGGCAGGTATTTAGCAACTGGCAGCCTTGCCAGACTGGCGGCCATGACAAATACTACATCGTTATTGAACAGAAGAAGAAAATTCTTTTTCTTCGAGGTAATATTCCGAAATATCAGTGCACGGCAGCGATAGTAAACGAATTTTGGTATGAAGAGAAACTCTGTTGAGAAATATAAATGAGTCAACTTAGAAAATGCGCCTTACTATGTTTTTCCAACAAGGTATTGACGTGTCCTAGCATACGACGGATCATTCTTTACGTAGGCACGGAGGTTATGCATAACTGAATCCGTTTATGAAAGTCCCGAAATTCTCGTAGTCTAAATTGAGACTTTCAATTTCCGTAATTTGTAGGATTGATTGATGTAGGATGATTTTTTTACGTCGTTGCTTTGCAAACAAACGGAACCAATTCCATTAGCCATTCATACACTTTTATTTTCAGACTTATTGCGTATCACAATCCACCAATACTGGCATTTCAATATTCTTTATGGCCCTTTTATGTAGTCTTATTGTGTTACGATAAGAATGATAAAATTATCGCGTAGTGGAATAGGTAGGTATCCCTGTTATTCCCACCGGTTAGTAATCGATTTCTCTCCCACATTTGCATATCATTCCACACGGGCAGGGGTTATACCTATACAGCAATAGGGAAATGACAAAACCAAATTTTGTTCCGGAAGTTAATTAAATTGAGAAAGGTAACAAGCAGGGTATGCAGACACAATATCAAATGCATCCATCTACCATCGAACAAAACCCAATGTTATGGGTCATTGAATAATTATTATAGTTGTTAACTCAGGAGGGGGAAAAAGGAAAACCGGGGTGTATTGTTTTGATTGATGGTAGCGAATGTATGCAACAAGTTGCAAGTTGTAACTAAAGCTTTTGAATGCAACAACCTAAATTTCTGGGTGCAGCTAAGGCAAGAGCTGTGACAAGGAAGAGGAGGAAAGCACAAAATCGAGGGGAACAAAACTCACAAGTTATTACAAAGCCGATATACAGAGAGCGGAAATACATTTCAATAATGTAAAAATAACAACAAATACGAATAGTTTCCTTCACAAAATTTTGTAAAAGAGAAACAAAATAATTGACATTCATCAAAGCCAACTCTCGAACGAACGTCCACAATAGAAAGCCTTACAAAGAAATAAAAGATAATTGCACGAAAATCACAGCACGCGTATGACATAATAAACAAAAAGATTGACTGAAGCAACATTAATTCTCCCTCCCCCCTTCACCAAACAAACTTGTGCTATAAAAATGTTAATGCCCCAATACGCAAAAACCCTTTTGGAAGGGAACCTGACAGCTTAGAGTATACAAAAAGTAAGCGCACAGTCAGCCACTATAAAATGCTTACAGGGGTCCACTTAAATCATTAACAGCTCTTTACGTGTTGCTCGACGTATCAACGTTTTCCATTATGCTGAACATTTTATCATCCCCTCCCTACCAGTTGAGTAGAGAGAGAGAGAGAATGTTTGACAATCAAAATCCCAACCGTGTAATAAAATGTTTTAAAATGCTGGAGTTATCATGTTGTATCGGCCAAAACCTCATGACACACGCTTAATAGCGAGACATCATGGTCAACGACGCAACAAATGTCACCGCATTTACACTAGCAAGCACAAGTGTTCACTCGATTAATGTATGTAGTTAATAAATGAACTAAGGTAACACTTACGGGAAACATGTGGAAAAGAAAAATGCATTCATAAGAAAATAATAAAAAAATTGCTCTGCATTCATAAGCAAACTATATGCAGATGATGATGGAATGGCGTCGATTTTGTAAGCCTTTTTTTCTTGAATTTCCGTAGCTTCGGATTAAACTTTAGTACTCAAATTCCAGTCTTTTCCAGTTATCGTATCATTTCCAAAATTTCTAGAAACCTAAATTTGAAATATAAAGTTTTCTTGAATCTCTTTTAACATTTCTTATAGAGATCTGATGATTTCCAATAGAAATCTACGCATTTCCAAACATAATACGATATAAAGTGCGTTATTTTTTAAAATATGATAGCGCTTTTCACGTTCATTGAGCTTACACGCCTTTTATTCTTATACTCGGTTACTCGTAGTTCTCGTCAGACACCTCAATGTGGCCGCTGCTTAAATAATAATGAGTCGCTGAATCGGAGATTAAAAACGCGGCCGGCCACAAGGTATATTTACACTAACGTGAAAGGTGGGCAAGTCTCATAATCAAACATCATTTGAACAAAGAAAATTCGCTAAATTCAATTAAAATTTGAAACTATAATAATTTTTAGGCTAAGTCTCAAAAATGTTAGAACACTCTTACACAATTCTGTACGACTATGCAGCAAAATTCTAAAATATTCGTATACATATGCAGTGAATACAGGCATTGGCATAAAAAACTACGAGGGCGGTCCCAAAACTAGATAGACCTAGCTAGGAAATAAGCCACATAAAGTTGGAACAAATTTTTAGATTAATACACTTTTTCCAGCGATAACCAATAGCTTCTATATCCTGTTTATAGTAAGAACTGTCAAACTCCTTAAAATAGCCATCAACCGCAGATTCCACCTCTTCATTGTTGGTAAATCTTTTACCACCGAGCCATTTTTTTAAGTTTGGAAATGGTAAATAGTCCGAGGAAGCTAACCCTGCCAAATAAGGTGCGTGATGAAGCAATTCGAACTTTAATTCATTAATTAATTAATTTTGGCCATCGCAATAGTGAGCGTGTGAACTGAAGCATTGTTATATTGATCAAACAACACTTTTTTACGCCAAATGCGGCTTTTTCTATAATTTCACCTAACCGTTGCAATAAATTTGCATAATATTCGCCGATAATGGTTTTTTCCTTTCTGAAGATAATCAATAAAATTAAACCTATGCGCTTCCCAAAAAACATACGCCATGATCTTGCTTGCAAATGGATCGGTCTTCGCCTTCTTTGGACACGATTCTCCCATTCTAGACCACTGCTTCGACTGTTCCTTTGTCTCAGGTGTGAAACGGTGAACCCATGTCTCATTCATAGTTATAAATCGACCAAAAAATTCGGCTTTATTGAGGTGAGAAACATCGCCAAACACTCTACTGAAACATCTTCACGATGCTGTTTTTGATCTATTGAAAATACCTTTCTTGCGCACAACTTTTTTCATCTTCAAATCTTCGTTCAATATACAATGTACTCGTATAGCTCTTTTTGAAATGCCTATCATTTCAGCTAACTAACGCAACTCCTGCCGACGATCATCCAATACCATTTAATGGATCTTCCAATCTCTGGACAACGTCATTATAACAATCCTAATTTCTCCTTTCAATTAAACTTAAACCTAATAAGTATTGGGTTTGTTTTAAGGCTGGTTTTGAACTTAAATGGAACTCCGTTTAGTCAAATTCGATGTTATCTCCATACGAAAAAACACAACAACGGAGAAAGCAAACGAAAAACTAAAATTAATTAATTTTCTCCATGTTGCTGTGTTGTCTTCATCAACTAAATGTAAAGGTCAACGCTGCAAAATGCAATTGTGGCGGAAAAATTAGTGCGTTTTATATGTGTAAAGGAATTCCATTTGAGATCAATGCCAACCTGTGACAGTAAAAAAATTTACTACACTTATGTTCTCCGGTGCACGTGCACGTGAAAGCAACTCCATATAAATCTGACAATGGAAACATCCTTTGTGAATGATAAATAATCATTATGAAAATATATTCGTACATAGATAGACACATCTAGAGACAAGTGAGCGTGGGTAATTGCATTATATCTATGTTGTTGTTGTCTAAGTCAATTTACAATTTCATATTGTTATAACAACGGCCGCCACCACCAGTACAATTAACACCAAACCATAGAATGTACAATAAAACAATAGAATAGACAACGCAACAATAATAAAGCAAAAATCATTCTCAAGCTTTTTTTCTCTCTCTAGTACTCCATTGTTAACAGTCGTATTGGACTTTATGCGAGATTCGTCATACGAGTAACGTCCCTGTCACTGGACGAGCAACTCCCTAGCTACAGAAGAGTTACATTGCTTATAAATAAATATGCACACGCACACATGCGAATTTGTACACCAACACACACCTTATATAAATATACATATAGGTTTATCCATTTGGTGGTTTCAAAACCAACGGTCTGGCAATTCTGTCAGCTGTTAAATACCTGTCATCTGAAGTGTGATTTATTTAGTGAAAGGTACACCATTCACAATTATGGATCGTTTAACAACCGAAGAAAGCGTAAAAATAGTTAAAACTTACTACAAATGTTTCGATTTGAACGTGGGCTTTCAACTGAACAACATTTTTTCTTTAGCGATGAAGCTTATCTCTCACTCGGTGATTACGTCAACAAGCAAAATTGTCGCAAATGGGACTCGAAGAACCCAGAAGTGATTGCGGAAAAGCCATTGTATCCAGAAAAGGCGACTGTTTGGTGCGCATTATGGTCTGGAGGTGACATTGGGTCGTATTTTTTCAAAAATTACCTCAAAGGGATTATTTCCTTTGGTATTTTCATGACAAAATTTTTTTAAGATGAGCGGCTTATCAGGCCACTGCATTCGATCCTAGTGTTGGGACTGCCAACGACCAGTAGGCTGGTGAGTTGAGTTTCAGTAATAGAAGTTACCTACTGACCTAAGACACATCGGTGTTAGCATGCCATTTAGGATCAAACGGACATCTGATGGCATTATATACAGGCATATACAGCGATTGCGTTGGCTGGATCATGTTGTGCGGATGGACCGAAATGCTTCGGCACGGAAAGTTTTCGACAACGAACTCGATGGACGGCGCAGAAGAGAGCGACCAAAACTCCGTTGGAAGGACCAAGTTTTTGAAATATTATCGAAGCTTAGTGTGACAAATTGGATTAGAAGCGCAGAAGATCGAAGCACCTGTAGTTATTTTCTACGGGAGGTGTATAATAGATAAGGCTATCTATTCCAGTCGCACCACAGGAAAAGAAGAATCCAGAGGCTGTCATTTAAATGACATTGCATTTCATACGTAATGGCAAGGTCCAATATAAATAAAGTTTTATCGAAATCATAGCTTTATGTGTGTTTTATTTATAACTTTACTTGAAAACGAAAATGGACAACCCTTCATATATTATATAATAATTATGTAAGTCGGTATGTACTGATACGTGTATGAGGACTAATTCGGTACCTTCGTAAGACACGGTGCATCAAATTTGTGATTTGAGTAATCATTTCTAAGGCAGTACGACGTATGTCAGCATGGGTCAATGCTGGCGATATCATCTTGTTAAAATATCGACATTCCAAAAAATCCATTAAATCTCTTTCAGCTTAGAACTTGTAGGCGGGTGGTGAGTTAGCTTTATTCTTGTGCCATTTAAATTTGTCCTTTCTCAATAACTCAACAAAACACATTTTGAGATAACTTTGAATAGCAAAAATGAATGAAAAATTTAACGAAATCTTATTTGATTAAAATAAAGTTATAAAAAAAACCTAGTGGCATTTTTCGGAATTCACCAATATTCCCAAAACTAGCCGATCTAACAAAGAATATTCAATAGCTTTTATACCCTGTTTGCAGTAAAAGATCTATCAAAGTCCTTAAAATAGCCATTAGCCGCAGACTACAACTCTTCATTGTTGGCAAATCTTTTACTGCCGAGCCATTTTATCAAGTTTGGAAATAAAAAAATAGTCCGAGGAACTAAATCTGTCGAATAGGGCGCGCGATAAACCAATTCAAACTTTAATTCAGTAATTGTGTTCATCGTAATAGGTGATGTGTGAACTGGAGCATTGTCTTGATGAATTCTTTCTTGCCAAATACGGCCTTTTCACCCTAATTTCATCACCTAAACACTGTAATAAATTACCATGACCTTGCCTGTAGATGGAACCGTCTTCGCCTGCTTTGGACACGGTACTCCCATTCCAATCCACTGCTTTGACTGTCCCTTTGTCTCAGGTGTAAAGTGGTGGACCCATATCTCATCCATGGTTATAAATCGACGCAAAAATTCGGCTTTATAACGGAGAAACATCGCCAAACACTCTACTGAAACATCTTCACAGCGCTGTTTTTGCTCTATTGAAAGCAAGCGCGGCAGCCATCTAGTTCTCTGATCTTCAAATCTTCGATCAATATACTATGTATAGCACTTTTTGAACTGCCTATTATTTCAACTAACTCACGCACCTTTAGCCGACGATCATCCAATACCATTTTATGGATTTTCTTAACCGTGTCTGGACACGTGAATTGGTCGACCGCTGTGCTATTCGTATTGGAGGGTCATACGACCTCGTTTAAACTCTGCTACTCAATATTTTACAGTCGTCAACGAAGGAGCAGACTTCCTCATAGTAGAATCTAGTTCGGTTGTAATATTGGTTGGACTAAGACCTCTCAAATGGAAACATTAAATTACATAACGGTGACCAATTTTTTCCATGTTTACAAATTCACTGACATCGTTCACTTTTTTAATTTTGATGGCTCAAATAAAAAAAAAAACTGGACAGCGTGGCGTCTCGAAACTAAAAACATATGTTTTATATCTACACGTCAGGTCGTAAACGTAGCTTAAAATAGTAATAAAAAGACCCTAGTGACATTTTTCAGAATTAAACAATTTCCGTCCAGCTTCCCCTTAACGCCAGCACACAGGGCAAACGAAATTTTCGCTTCCCATGAAGATTACATATTTATGATGCTACCGAAATTTTGGGATACATTCCATTTGGGCTGAATTTCGTTGAAACGCGAAAACTTTGTTTGAATTGTATACTAATCTTCAGCTGATTAATTGTAAACTTTAAATGCAGCCCAAAAAATTGTTCACATGGCCCATTCCTTCCAATTTTCGAAAACGAAAAACTTCTGAGGCTTGTTAGAAGACAATTCATTAAGAACTCTCTAAGTGTCATACAAGAAACTTTCCATATACAAAAATATGTTGGAATACATTTTACGCGTAATCTCTGAGAAAATTTTAGTTCATATCAAATACGTAATTTTTTCGACGTACCAACAGGAAGATCATTTTCCACTAGAAAATCTTCAGAATAGTTGACCCTTTCATTAGTATAACCATTCGCTTTGGCGCATAATATTGTTAACTCCAAGCAGTTTATACTTTTGTAAGCATAACAAACCAAATAAAGAGCCAGTACAGAAATGTCAATCAAATAAACCGAATTGTTATACCAGTTGTGTTCAAAAAATAAGGTGAATTTTGAAATTTCGCGGTCTACATACATTCGACTTTCGATTATTATTTTTTTTTTATGTTGGTACACTCGTTTCAAAGATATGTTGACGGTTTTATCCATATAGCGTGTTTAGTTAGTTTGTGAGAGACATAAATAAGTGTTTTACGTATTCTTCATTCAATATCTTTTGCTTGGGGACAAAAGTGCGAGGGGTCTCAGAAGAGACGTGGCTCTACTTACCATAATAGATTTTGGGTCTAGAAAGTCCAGTCCCCAAATAGAACGTTTTCAAAACTTTTTTTCGCTATACACTCCAGCATTCTCTAGAGGTAATCTAGAGAAACTAAAGGCAGTTTTGTAATCATAGAATCTTCAAAATCATTTCAACAATATCCAGCAATATGTGAAGGTCTTAATATTCCTAGTAAGTTTATATCTGTAAGTATTAATTCATGAACTTGAAATTAGAACAAACACAATTGTACAATTGCAGGTAAGATAAATATAACTGTCATACACTCTAATAGGCCTACACCGGTCAAATTTCTTAGTTTAATTTGCATCTGTTCTAAAATACAATACATGTAAGTATTAGTTGTATTGTAGATTCTAGGTTATAGAACGGAACTACCTATAAATACTTTTCGTGGCCGCAGTCATTCATTCTTCTTTCACTTTTCACCAGTGAAAGTTAGAACATAAATGAATGATTCTAGAATAATAAATGTCGATTATTGTTTAAGGCTAGCTGTTCTTTAACGAAACCAAAAAAAACTAAATCGTCATTGTTATTTGCCAAAGAACCAAACTTCAACTATACATTCATGTATTATACGAGGTGTGTTCAAAAAGTAATGTGAATTTTCAAATTTCGCGGTCTACGTACATTCGACTTTCGATTATTATTTTTTTTATGTTGGTTCACTCGTCTCGAAGATATGTTGATGGTTTTATTCATATAGCATGTTTAGTTTGTTTGTCAGGGGCATAAATAAGACAAGTATTTTGCGTGTTGGGCGATTATCTGCTATCGAAAAAAATGGATCAAAGAAGTTGCATCAAATTTTGTGTAAAAAATGGATTTAAGTGCTCAAAAACACTAGAAATGTTGACAGTGGCATACGGTGAGAGTACTCTGAGTCAAAAAAATATTTACAAGTGGTGAGAGTACTCTGAGCCAAAAAAATATCTACAAGTGGTACAAGCTTTTCACAAAAGGTGGAGAAGATGTCAATGACGACGCTCGCTCTGGACGACCCAGCACATCAACAACCGATGAAAATGTTGGGAAAGTAAAAAAAAAAATAAAATTATTATGAAGAATCGTCAAATCACAATTAGAGAGGTTGCTGAGGATGTCGGCATATCGGTTGGCTCATGCCATGCAATCTTTTCGGAAATTTTGGCCATGAAGCGTGTGACAGCGAAGTTTGTTCCAAAATTGCTGAATTTTGACCATAAACAACGTCGCATGAGCAGCATCGCTCAGGAATTGTTGAAGGACGTCAACAATGATCCAGATTTGCTTAAAAGGGTCATAACTGGTGACGAATCATGAGTATATGGTTATGACATCGAAACCAAAGCCCAATCGTTCTAATGGAAGAGTTTAGGAGAACCAAGACAAAAAAAACCACGCCAGGTTCGATCAAATGTCAAGGTTTTGTTCACTGTTTTCTTCGATTTCCATGACGTAGTGCATCAGGAGTTCTTACCACAAAGTCGTACGGTAAATAAGGAGTTATTGCCTTGAAGTTATGCGCCGTTTGTGTGAAGCAGTACAAAAAAAAACCGGGATTGTGGAAAAAAGCAAGGCTTTTGCATCATGATAATGCACCCGCTGACTCATCTTTGCTTGTGATGGATTATTGGGCCAAAAACAACGTCATTATCATGCTTCAGCCACTATATTCGCCAGATTTGGTCCCCTGCGACGTTTTCCTGTTCCCAAGATTGAAGAGACCCATGAAAGGACGGCGTTTTGCGACGATTGAGGAGATAAAACCCGAATCGCTGAGAGAGCTCAAGGACATACCAAAAAGTGAATATCAGAACTGTTTGAGGATTGGAAAAAAAAAACGCTGGCCCAAGTATATTATATCCGAGGGGGGCTACTAGGAAGGAGATAAAATAGAATTTGATAAATATTTTTTGAAAAGAATGAAAATTCACCTTATTTTTTGAACACACCTCGTATATACAGTGAAATGATTGTTGTGACCACAAATGACAGAAGAAAAACGCACAGATCAAGAATCTCTACAAAGAAATTACTAACAAATGACCGTGATGAAAACAAAAGTTGATGCAATAATTTTCTAAAACGCACACAGACAAGGTAAGAAAGAACAATAAAAATTGTATAAAATAGTTAATATTAACAAATTGTATACAAAAAAGTAGACGAAAATAGCCGCACATTCAACAACAACATTCATTTCTATATTTGTGCATATAAATATATATAAAAATATATACTAAATATTCGTATGGAGCATACAGTGGGGAACAAAAGTGCAACTGTTGGTGCTTTGATGGAATAAATTTACAATATTATTTTTATTACGCATAAATATTAGACTGATACAGGGTTGCCCATATTCGACGGACCCATCTGGCAACGCCATAACTTTTGACAGAGATGTCAGATCGCTTAATGACATACCGCGTTTGAAGCGTCAGTCCAAGCAGATTTTTACCATGGAACAATACACGCCAAGCGAGCGCTCTGAAATAGTTGAAATTTACATTCAACAGAAGAAGTCAATTGTGAAAACTCAACGTGCTTTTAAAATATTAAAAAATGTGAGAAGTGCGCCTTCTAAGAACACCATTAAGCGTTTATACGAAAAATTTTCGACTGGTGAGGCTCTTTCTAATCCGAAGAGGCCAAATAAAAGTCGACCAAGGCGATCGGCCGAGAATATCGCTGCCGTACGAGCCAGTGTTGAGAGGTCCCCAAGAACATCCCAAAAACGCCGTTCTCAGCAGTTGGGCATGGCTCGGTCCACTTTACAACGGATTATTCGCGTTGATTTGCATTTGTTCCCGTACAAAATTCAATTGACGCAAAGATTTTTGCCTGCGGACAAGCCTCGTCGATTGGAATGGGCCCAACGAGTCATCGAAATGGCCGATGATGACGAGCAATTTTGGAACAAAATTATCATCATCACCGTAAATAAGCAAAATTGCCGTATTTACGCCACTGAAAATCCTCAGGAGATTCAAGAATTGCCTCTTCATGACGAAAAAGTCACAGTTTGGTGCGGCGTTAGTGCGAAAACGGTCATTGGACCGTTTTTCTTCCAAAACGAAAATGGCCATGCTGTTACCATCAACCAGGAGCGTTATCGCGACATGATGACCAATTTTGTGATGCCAATTATTCGTCGAAAGCGTATGAGGCAGTTCTGGTTTCAACAAGACGGCGCTCCACCGCACACAAGTCGCATAACAATCGATTTTCTGAAGAATTTGTTTCCGGGCCGTTTGATGTCGAAAAGTGGTGATTTGGACTGGCCACCGCGTTCGCCCGATTTGACGCCCGCTGACTTCTTCTTGTGGGGACATTTGAATTCAAAGGTTTACGTTAACAAGCCAAGGACCGTAGAAGAGCTCAAGGACAACATTTGTGAAGAAATAGCCGCTATTCCGGCCGAAATGTTGGCGAAAACGATGGAAAATGCTGCAAAAAGGGCACAATACGCCATCAACGCCAGAGGCGGCCATTTGAGAGATATCATATTCAAAAATTAATGTAAACAAATCTACTTGGAACAAATTAAATGAATAAGATTGCCAACCGCCAAATTTTTATTTTTTTCTTTGATTTTTTTTTAAAAAACATGGGTCCGTCGAATATGGGCAACCCTGTACAGTGAAATGGTTGTTGTGACCACAAATGATAGAAGAAAAACGCACAGATCAAGAATCTCTACAAAGAAATTACTAACAAATGACCGTGATGAAAACAAAAGTTGATGCAATAATTTCCTAAAACGCACACAGACAAGGTAAGAAAGAACAATACAAATTGTATAAAATAGTTAATATTAACAAATTGTATACAAAAAAGTAGACGAAAATAGCCGCACATTCAACAACAACATTCATTTCTATATTTGTGCATATAAATATATATAAAAATATATACTAAATATTCGTATGGAGCATACAGTGGGGAACAAAAGTGCAACTGTGGGTGCTTTGATGGAATAAATTTACAAAGTTATTTTTATTACACATAAATATTAGACTGATCGATGCTCATTGAACAGAAATATTTATCAGATCGCTAAAATAAGCACTAAACGTACAAATATTATTTCAATTTTATCCACCGGTGTCCGTGATTACACATACATACATCACGCGTCACAACAAAACTCTTTAGCAAAACGGAATACATAACAGACTGACTGTTTATCATCGCACTTCCTTCCTCTGGCTTTAACCGTATTTCACCATACTTATTTCTGACGACGCTGCACAAGAGCAGTGAAACAAGGAAAAATTACAAATCATAATTAGGGAGAAATAAAAATTAACATTTCAACACTTCGAAGAAAAAAAAAAAGAAATAAACCAACTGCATATTATTATGCTTCAAACGACTTACACCAACAGCAATGGAATGAGGTCAATGTGATTACTGGAGAACTCCACAATCCGATAAATAAAAATTAAGAGCCGAAATTGCAAACAATTTTTAACTGATCCCCAATTTTGTGAAATCGTTTATGGATTTAAGGCAAATCCACTTTAATCCGAAATCTTTTCAACGACAATCCCAATTGACATTTCAAATAAACGTCATCGAAGAGCAGCGAGTGTGCATAATAATAAAACAAACAATGCTGAGCTTGATATTCTTAATCCTCCCTTTCGATTCGTCCGTTGAGGGGAAGGGCACGAGAAAAAGAACCAATGTAGATATCAATAAATTGCCGTCGATGAGTAATTAAGAATTCGTTGTGGAGAGCAAGTTGTGTTGAGAGGGCGTGAAATCGAAATCCAATTACTACAAATGTTTAATGGCGAAAGTTAAGATTTCTAGAGAGGAAGGGAAAACACATCGTTGCCACGCACTGCTTTTGCTTTCTGTATTTCAAACTAATCAAACTGTTGTCTTAAATTGCAGTTCGATAAGATCAAATGTACTTGCGAGTCATTACAATCTTACATGGAAGACTACTACATGTTACAGATAAGATGATACATATTCAAAGAGAGGCGACCACTTCATGTATGCTAGATATGGTTCAATGCCAAATAAACCACCACCACCACCACAACTTGCTTACATGTTGCTGGTAATCTTTGTCGTTATTGCAAAGATTCCAAAGTTAATATAATATTGCCAGCCTTTGCCGCATAGCAGAGATAAGTGCACAAAAATGGGCAAACATTTTTATTTGGCGATAAGAGGGATCTAAGATGTTTCATCACATTAAAAGTCAAGTAATACCGAGTAAAACAATTAAGGCTGATTGACATCTGCTTGCCGTTGAAGTTGAGGAAAACGATATGATTTTATAATAAAAATACTTTAAAAGTCTTAAGAAAAATTCAGAAATCAATTCTTTAAAAGCGTTAAAAAAATTTTGAAATCAATTATCAAAACAAATACTGGATAATATTTTTTCCAAATACAGAGTTAACCTACTTGTAGCAGAACTTGTAGTAGAACCGATGGTCACGACGATCTACTCATATAACAATATTGGCAATTTAAATTTTTTCCTCTTTACCAAAATTTGTATTTAGTTTTTTTCTGTTTCTTCTTTTCAATAATATTTTCGATTATTTCAGCTTTTTTTCACTCTGTATGTTAATGCAATTTTTTTAGCATATAAAAAACCTAAAATAATTTTTCCTATTAAAAACAACTAAAGGGTGTCCCATGTGGCGCCGTCTTGTTAAAACCACATGCCCTCCACATTCATTTCTTCAATTCTAGGAACGAAAAAACTGGTTATCTTTTCACGATACCGAACACCACTGACTGTTTGCGCTTGACATGCTTTCTTTTCATAAAAAAAGGTCCAATGATTCCTCCAGCCCAAAATCCACACCACACAGTGACACGTTGAGAATGCATTTGCTTCTCGTGAATCACTCGAGGATTTTCCTCACCCCAAATGCGACAATTCTGCCTATTGACGAAGCCATCAAGATGGAAATGGGCCTCGTCACTGAAAATGATTTTATCGTCAAAATCAGCATTTTCATGTTGTCTCTTCAATACCCAATTAACGAACTCCCTTCGCTGTCCATGTTCAGCTGGCTTCAATTCCTGAGTCAATTGAACTTTGTATGCACGAAGATGCAAATCTTTCGTCAAAATTCGCTGCATAGTGGATTTGGAGCCACCAATTGGCTGAGCTCGGTGTCGAATAGAGGTGTATGGAGTTTGAGCGACATTATCACGTACAGCTGCGACATTTTCGGTCGATCGACCTGGTCGAAGGCGCGTTGTTATCTTTACATCACTAACAGACCCAGTTATTATCAAATTTATCCATTAATCTCTTTACAGTTGACCCTTTTGGAGCATTATTGTGACCCCAAATTATTCGCAATTTGCGAACGAAAACTTTCACCATTTTGGTAAAACAATTTCACAATGAGAATGCGTTGTTCATTCGTGTAGCGCTAAATTGTTACTAACCTCGTACCTTCTACTAGCAAACAATAACAATTGTTCAAATGTCAAACAACGACACTTCGAATGGCGTCAAATTTAAATCTTGCGTTCTTGTTGGAAACCTATTAATAAAAATAACTACAGTGGCACTCAACTTTATGGAAATCGATGTGACGGCATCATCTTGCGGCCGTAACAGAATGGTTCTATGACTGTTTTAAAGGGTCTCAAAATTCTATAAAAGCATACAGCTATCCTGATTCAGAATATTAGTTTTAAAATTAATGCCACCGTTAGAGGTGAGAGTGGGTCAAAATTTCATACAATATCGTGAGCTTTTTGATAAGTAATTTGAAGCAAAGTTGGATTTTGAATTGAGGTTGGGTTAATATTTTAGTAGATTTCACCCCTGGAAGCAATTTAAAATTAATACATAAAAGAATCTTATATAAAATGTGATAAACTATATTTGGAAAAATATACATTTCTTACTAATTAAACAGCTTTTTTCACTGTCATTTTACTAGTTTTTTTTTTTATTCCCGACGCTTACAACTACTTACAGATCGTTCTATTACTATATAAAAAAAAAAAAAAACCGCAAAAATTCCGATTTAATGACGGGTAGAAAATGTTCGATTTGAAACGAATCATAGTATAACTCTTGGTACTTTTAAGATTTCAACAATAAATTCATTTCACAAATTTTATAATAATGTTCCGATCTTTAAATACAAGGGCGATCCCAAAACTAGCCGACCTGGCGTATAAATGATGCCAGTAGTTTGAAAAAAAAAATCATTTTGTTGAAAAGTGGCAACCTTATAAAACATATGTTTTCAGTTTTAAACAAAACTATCTCAGTGAATTTGTAAACAGGGAAAAAATTAATCACCCTTATGTAACGCAATATTTCCATTTGAAGTTCTCAATCCAATCATTATTAAAGCCGAGCTAGATTCTACTCTGGGGGAGTCTTTACGACTATAAAATTTTGGGTAGACTGCTACCCAAATGTGGATGTGAAGTGGTGGATGTGAAGTGGTGGAGCCATGTCTCCTAAAAATTCGGCTATATTGCGACGAAACATCGCCACTCTACTGGAACATCTTCACGACGCCATTATTGCTCTATTGAAAGCAAGCTCGGCACTTTCTTATCTTCAAATCTTCCGTCAATATACGATAAATAGCACTTTTTGAAATGCTTATCATTTCAGCTAGCTCACGCACCTTCATCCGACGATCATCCAATACCATTTTGTGGATTTTCTTAAGCATGTTTGGCGCGGATACCTCAATTGGTCGACCACTACGGTATTCGTCTTGCCAGCTCGTATGACCTGGTTTAAACTTTGTTACACAATAATTTACAGTCGTAAACGAAAGAGCAAACTCCCCCAGAGTAGAATCTTGCGCGGTTTTAATATTGGTTGGACTGAGACCTTTCAAATGGAAATATTGAATTACATAACTAACAGTGAGCAATTTCTCCCATGCTTACAAATTCACTGAGGTCGTTTACTTTTGATTGCTTGAGACTCAAAGCATATGTTGTATTGTATAAGATTGCCACTTTTCTCCAAAATACTTTTTTTTCAAACTACTGGCACCATCTATACGTCAGGTCGGCTATTTTTGGGACCGTCCTCGTACCCTAATCTGAAGGGTTTGATAAATCATGCTATTCAGAGTGCTATATATAAAAAAAAAGAGGACTACGTTAAGAAAGACAAATGAATAACTTATTATTTGAAATATGTAGATTTCTAGCGATCCACATCGGTCGGTACTTGCTACAAAACTATAGCCTCGGTATGGGATTCCGACCGTGACACAAGTGCTAGTACATGCGACTATCGTTCGCATGATCCCGAGTTCAATTCCGTACGCAGCCACCTATCATTATTTTAGCGGCAGTCACCTCGATGTGTCTGACGAACACTTCGAGTAGTCAAACTGTGACGTTCGAAACCCTTATTAAACTGCAGATCCCGTTCCGTGACTGTAAGCTCACTGAATGTGAGAAGCTCTCTCATATCTCATTCATGGGATGCAAGCGAATTTTGTTTTGTAGGATTCAAAAATCACAATCTCTACTAAAATCTCCACTAAAAAATGGTATCGCTGAAAATCAATGAAAAATTTTAGAAGTTTATTATTGCCATTCTTTGCACTTATCGTTATCGTACTTCAGAGCAATGTCCGATAACGGGACAGAGCAATGCAGAACTTCAAGTAAATTTTAACGATTACTTTAGTTTGTGTTTTATATTTGGAAGATTGACCGAATGATGCGTTGATAAATTCTGAGTCGTTTGCAAACGTTTTAACCCCTTAATTTAATCACAACAAAACCTTTTACTGATCTCTCTTAAGAGTTCATTGGCTGTGTATTAGAAACAATTAAAAAAAAAGAAAAAAACATTAAATTATTTATTTACGACATTAAGAACCCGTCATTTCATCGCTTATTTAGTACGCGTGCCACGCTTGCAACCGCCTCAATAAACACTAACGACGCATTTCCCATTTTAAGTGGAGTGCATAATATTTGCCTGTGGTGTGGGCCATGGTGTCACCATTACAGCTCCATTGTTTGGTCTTTTCGGTCAAATTTTCGTTAATTTGAATTTGTTATTGCTTCGAGTGTCATCAGAACGAAAATGAACCCCGTAATTACCACCGCTATCAACATTGTCGGTCATAGCGAGATGGCAACATACTTATGTCGTAGATATACTTGAGCTGAAGCGTCCATCAACAACTCGGCGGGGGTAAAATACTGGCCTCCAGTCACAAAGCGTTTCAAGCATGCTGGCGGGCATTCAGGCAAATGTAGTAGTCGACTCTCAACTCCATTCGTATGTGTTCGGTAGTGCATCGTCCATCTATGATTCAAATTGTTGATAAATGTCCCTTAACATCAGTTAAATGTAAACTAAAATGGATTTTTTTCGTCAAAAAAGATCTCTTCGTATGAGCACACACATGCATG
>JAHXMU010027732.1:0-19787 GCA_019455685.1 Philornis downsi | reverse complement strand
GTACCACCAAATGGAAGACCGTATTTTTCTCTGCTAAGTCCAAGTATGATCTGAAAAGTTCCAACGGATTTAGACTAGTACACAGACCTAAACGGCAACATCTAAATCTTCGTTATACTAAAGGGACGGTAAAACATAGTGAGGGAAACTGGAGTACCACCAAATGGAAGACCGTATTTTTCTCTGCTGAGCCCAAGTATAATCTTAAAAGTTCCAATGGATTGTACGCAGACCTAAAGGGCGACATCTAAATCTTCGTTATACTAAAGGGACGATAAAACATGGTGAAGGAGATGTATTGGTATGGAAATGTTTTTCTGACAATGGGATTGAGCCAATTCACAAAATAAATAGTATAATGGGATCATTTCATGTATAAGGATAATCTAGAAAATGCAATATTGGCAAAGGCAAAGGAAGAAATGCCAATTAAGAGAAGTTTTCAACACGATAACGACGATCCCAAATAAACTGCAAAATGTGTAAAAGAGTGATTGGTGAAAAAAACAAGATTGACACACAATCGCCGGTTCTCAATCCCATAGAAAAACTATGGAATGTTGCAGATCGTAGAATAAATCGCGAATATTGCAAAAATGCAGATGACCTCCTTCGATAAGTGAAAATTACATGTGGAGTGGAATTTCCGGGGACATTCTATATAATTTAATAGAGTCCATGGCCTTCAGAGGCGAAGAAAAATAATAGCGAAATATTAGTAAAATTTATTTATTTATTAAATAAACTGAAAATGTCGCTATGTTTTGTCGCTTTGCTGGACTACCCGTTGAAAGATGTTAAAGATTTAAAGATGTGTTAAAAATTTCGTTTTTGGTAACAACGTTTGTTTGTTTTTGTTTTGTTTGAGTTAATTAAATTTACAATTTGATCCAAATTTGAAATCCAAATGGTTTTGTCGTTATTAACAAGAGATATCGTGTATTAACCACAAATTCGTGAATATGTTTTGTCGTATACTGGCATGTGCCAAATTTGTTTCTTTTCTCTCCTCCTTTGACCCACATCAACTCTTTTATCATATCTTTCTCTGCTTTGCATAGACGTCATCGCAGCAGTACCAAATAAGCTGATAATATAATAGTCTGCCTAAAGATACTCGTTCGTACAACTAATTGAAAGCGGTCCTCTTTCATGAATATCATTATTTGAATTGATTATTGGCGCTATTAATTGCCATTTTCCACATTTGAAATTGATTTGCTATCAGCATCGACCTAAAAGTGATTCTCTGACTGCCTGCAGCCTGTTTCGGCCGCCTCCACTGCCATCGAAGCGACGATGGGAGACGAGGTGGAGTAGAGGGCGCGACTAACGCAATCACCGCCGCAACGCCTTAAATCACATCACATTCGTTCAAACAATCTGACTGGTATTCATATCAATACAACAACAACTTCAATAACAACAACAAACCAGCATAAACGCAAAGTTAAGTAGCAAATCTACTCGCACAGGCGGGTGCCACATTGTTTGTTTATAAATTTCTTAGAAAGACTGCCGTAGCGTAACTGAGGAAATACTAGCAGTGATGAATCATTTGGATATTAAGAAAGCGAAAACGAAAAACAAAACAAAACATCATGAAACACACGCAGCCCCCTATTTGTACATACAAAACTTACGTTGTGAATATGAGAGATCCAGCCAAGTTCCTAAACTTGATTTGCGTTGATCGGATAAAGAACTCGCAACAATATTGGAAGATTCTGTGATTGACCCCCTCTTCCTCGCAGTCATCAAAATTCTATTCTATATTCTATCGACATTTATAGCAATCCGTCGGTCAAACTCGAACTGTTATTTATTCCTTTTGTTTGTATCTATTTAATCTTAAACATTTGTACAGGTGAATAGGAAAGTGCTAATGTACAGATGTGATTAATACTATAGCACAGCTATAATAATAATTAGAAGTTAGAAAACCAAAAACCATACCTGGAGCCAAAGTTATAATGATTAGAGTGCCAAGAAAATAAGATCATAACTCCATAACTTTGCATATGGTTACCATTTTTGAAGATTATACCATCCATATACATTTTTCGGTTTCAAAGATAAAGTTAAGTAAAACACACATAAAGTTATGATTTCGATGAAACTTTTATGTCATTATAATGCTTGGACCTACGAAACACAATGTTATTTAGATGACCGCCTCTGGATCGATTGCAGCAGTTGCTCCTTTTGAGGTAATTTTCGATAACTTTCTCGCACATTTCGGGCGATATTTCGGCGATAACTTGACGAATTTTGGCTTGCAAATGCTCCAACATTTGAGGTTTATCCGCGTAAACATGGTCTTTGGCATAATCCCACAAAAAAGTCTGACGGCGTCAAATCGCATGATTTTGGTGGCCAATTGATGTCACCAAAACGTGAAATTATGCTTTGCGAAAAATTTTCACGCAATAAAGCCAAAATCGGCCACGTTATGTGGCTTGTGGAACTGTCTTGTTGAAACCGCATATCATCCAGTTCATAATCTTCAATTGCAGGCGAAAAAAAGTTGGATATCATACGGCCATAGCGCTCTGAATTCAAATTCAGATTATCCGCCACATTTTCACTAACAGGAGCGATATTTTCGGCAGAGCGTACATTGCAATGGATGCACAGGCTTAACCACATCCATAGCTCTTCCAGTCTCTTCAAATTTCTTTATAATCTTGCCAATTCCTTGTACAGCAGCTCGTTTGTAACGACCATAATTAACTCGTAATGCAAGAAAAGTGCCCACGTTTGAATCACCATTTTTGTAGTAATTTTAAACTATTTTTACGCGTTCTTCGGTTGTTAAACGATTTATATTCCTAAATGGCAAACCTTTCACTAAATAAATAACACTTCAGATGGCAGGTATTTAGCAACTGGCAGCCTTGCCAGACTGGCGGCCATGACAAATACTACATCGTTATTGAACAGAAGAAGAAAATTCTTTTTCTTCGAGGTAATATTCCGAAATATCAGTGCACGGCAGCGATAGTAAACGAATTTTGGTATGAAGAGAAACTCTGTTGAGAAATATAAATGAGTCAACTTAGAAAATGCGCCTTACTATGTTTTTCCAACAAGGTATTGACGTGTCCTAGCATACGACGGATCATTCTTTACGTAGGCACGGAGGTTATGCATAACTGAATCCGTTTATGAAAGTCCCGAAATTCTCGTAGTCTAAATTGAGACTTTCAATTTCCGTAATTTGTAGGATTGATTGATGTAGGATGATTTTTTTACGTCGTTGCTTTGCAAACAAACGGAACCAATTCCATTAGCCATTCATACACTTTTATTTTCAGACTTATTGCGTATCACAATCCACCAATACTGGCATTTCAATATTCTTTATGGCCCTTTTATGTAGTCTTATTGTGTTACGATAAGAATGATAAAATTATCGCGTAGTGGAATAGGTAGGTATCCCTGTTATTCCCACCGGTTAGTAATCGATTTCTCTCCCACATTTGCATATCATTCCACACGGGCAGGGGTTATACCTATACAGCAATAGGGAAATGACAAAACCAAATTTTGTTCCGGAAGTTAATTAAATTGAGAAAGGTAACAAGCAGGGTATGCAGACACAATATCAAATGCATCCATCTACCATCGAACAAAACCCAATGTTATGGGTCATTGAATAATTATTATAGTTGTTAACTCAGGAGGGGGAAAAAGGAAAACCGGGGTGTATTGTTTTGATTGATGGTAGCGAATGTATGCAACAAGTTGCAAGTTGTAACTAAAGCTTTTGAATGCAACAACCTAAATTTCTGGGTGCAGCTAAGGCAAGAGCTGTGACAAGGAAGAGGAGGAAAGCACAAAATCGAGGGGAACAAAACTCACAAGTTATTACAAAGCCGATATACAGAGAGCGGAAATACATTTCAATAATGTAAAAATAACAACAAATACGAATAGTTTCCTTCACAAAATTTTGTAAAAGAGAAACAAAATAATTGACATTCATCAAAGCCAACTCTCGAACGAACGTCCACAATAGAAAGCCTTACAAAGAAATAAAAGATAATTGCACGAAAATCACAGCACGCGTATGACATAATAAACAAAAAGATTGACTGAAGCAACATTAATTCTCCCTCCCCCCTTCACCAAACAAACTTGTGCTATAAAAATGTTAATGCCCCAATACGCAAAAACCCTTTTGGAAGGGAACCTGACAGCTTAGAGTATACAAAAAGTAAGCGCACAGTCAGCCACTATAAAATGCTTACAGGGGTCCACTTAAATCATTAACAGCTCTTTACGTGTTGCTCGACGTATCAACGTTTTCCATTATGCTGAACATTTTATCATCCCCTCCCTACCAGTTGAGTAGAGAGAGAGAGAGAATGTTTGACAATCAAAATCCCAACCGTGTAATAAAATGTTTTAAAATGCTGGAGTTATCATGTTGTATCGGCCAAAACCTCATGACACACGCTTAATAGCGAGACATCATGGTCAACGACGCAACAAATGTCACCGCATTTACACTAGCAAGCACAAGTGTTCACTCGATTAATGTATGTAGTTAATAAATGAACTAAGGTAACACTTACGGGAAACATGTGGAAAAGAAAAATGCATTCATAAGAAAATAATAAAAAAATTGCTCTGCATTCATAAGCAAACTATATGCAGATGATGATGGAATGGCGTCGATTTTGTAAGCCTTTTTTTCTTGAATTTCCGTAGCTTCGGATTAAACTTTAGTACTCAAATTCCAGTCTTTTCCAGTTATCGTATCATTTCCAAAATTTCTAGAAACCTAAATTTGAAATATAAAGTTTTCTTGAATCTCTTTTAACATTTCTTATAGAGATCTGATGATTTCCAATAGAAATCTACGCATTTCCAAACATAATACGATATAAAGTGCGTTATTTTTTAAAATATGATAGCGCTTTTCACGTTCATTGAGCTTACACGCCTTTTATTCTTATACTCGGTTACTCGTAGTTCTCGTCAGACACCTCAATGTGGCCGCTGCTTAAATAATAATGAGTCGCTGAATCGGAGATTAAAAACGCGGCCGGCCACAAGGTATATTTACACTAACGTGAAAGGTGGGCAAGTCTCATAATCAAACATCATTTGAACAAAGAAAATTCGCTAAATTCAATTAAAATTTGAAACTATAATAATTTTTAGGCTAAGTCTCAAAAATGTTAGAACACTCTTACACAATTCTGTACGACTATGCAGCAAAATTCTAAAATATTCGTATACATATGCAGTGAATACAGGCATTGGCATAAAAAACTACGAGGGCGGTCCCAAAACTAGATAGACCTAGCTAGGAAATAAGCCACATAAAGTTGGAACAAATTTTTAGATTAATACACTTTTTCCAGCGATAACCAATAGCTTCTATATCCTGTTTATAGTAAGAACTGTCAAACTCCTTAAAATAGCCATCAACCGCAGATTCCACCTCTTCATTGTTGGTAAATCTTTTACCACCGAGCCATTTTTTTAAGTTTGGAAATGGTAAATAGTCCGAGGAAGCTAACCCTGCCAAATAAGGTGCGTGATGAAGCAATTCGAACTTTAATTCATTAATTAATTAATTTTGGCCATCGCAATAGTGAGCGTGTGAACTGAAGCATTGTTATATTGATCAAACAACACTTTTTTACGCCAAATGCGGCTTTTTCTATAATTTCACCTAACCGTTGCAATAAATTTGCATAATATTCGCCGATAATGGTTTTTTCCTTTCTGAAGATAATCAATAAAATTAAACCTATGCGCTTCCCAAAAAACATACGCCATGATCTTGCTTGCAAATGGATCGGTCTTCGCCTTCTTTGGACACGATTCTCCCATTCTAGACCACTGCTTCGACTGTTCCTTTGTCTCAGGTGTGAAACGGTGAACCCATGTCTCATTCATAGTTATAAATCGACCAAAAAATTCGGCTTTATTGAGGTGAGAAACATCGCCAAACACTCTACTGAAACATCTTCACGATGCTGTTTTTGATCTATTGAAAATACCTTTCTTGCGCACAACTTTTTTCATCTTCAAATCTTCGTTCAATATACAATGTACTCGTATAGCTCTTTTTGAAATGCCTATCATTTCAGCTAACTAACGCAACTCCTGCCGACGATCATCCAATACCATTTAATGGATCTTCCAATCTCTGGACAACGTCATTATAACAATCCTAATTTCTCCTTTCAATTAAACTTAAACCTAATAAGTATTGGGTTTGTTTTAAGGCTGGTTTTGAACTTAAATGGAACTCCGTTTAGTCAAATTCGATGTTATCTCCATACGAAAAAACACAACAACGGAGAAAGCAAACGAAAAACTAAAATTAATTAATTTTCTCCATGTTGCTGTGTTGTCTTCATCAACTAAATGTAAAGGTCAACGCTGCAAAATGCAATTGTGGCGGAAAAATTAGTGCGTTTTATATGTGTAAAGGAATTCCATTTGAGATCAATGCCAACCTGTGACAGTAAAAAAATTTACTACACTTATGTTCTCCGGTGCACGTGCACGTGAAAGCAACTCCATATAAATCTGACAATGGAAACATCCTTTGTGAATGATAAATAATCATTATGAAAATATATTCGTACATAGATAGACACATCTAGAGACAAGTGAGCGTGGGTAATTGCATTATATCTATGTTGTTGTTGTCTAAGTCAATTTACAATTTCATATTGTTATAACAACGGCCGCCACCACCAGTACAATTAACACCAAACCATAGAATGTACAATAAAACAATAGAATAGACAACGCAACAATAATAAAGCAAAAATCATTCTCAAGCTTTTTTTCTCTCTCTAGTACTCCATTGTTAACAGTCGTATTGGACTTTATGCGAGATTCGTCATACGAGTAACGTCCCTGTCACTGGACGAGCAACTCCCTAGCTACAGAAGAGTTACATTGCTTATAAATAAATATGCACACGCACACATGCGAATTTGTACACCAACACACACCTTATATAAATATACATATAGGTTTATCCATTTGGTGGTTTCAAAACCAACGGTCTGGCAATTCTGTCAGCTGTTAAATACCTGTCATCTGAAGTGTGATTTATTTAGTGAAAGGTACACCATTCACAATTATGGATCGTTTAACAACCGAAGAAAGCGTAAAAATAGTTAAAACTTACTACAAATGTTTCGATTTGAACGTGGGCTTTCAACTGAACAACATTTTTTCTTTAGCGATGAAGCTTATCTCTCACTCGGTGATTACGTCAACAAGCAAAATTGTCGCAAATGGGACTCGAAGAACCCAGAAGTGATTGCGGAAAAGCCATTGTATCCAGAAAAGGCGACTGTTTGGTGCGCATTATGGTCTGGAGGTGACATTGGGTCGTATTTTTTCAAAAATTACCTCAAAGGGATTATTTCCTTTGGTATTTTCATGACAAAATTTTTTTAAGATGAGCGGCTTATCAGGCCACTGCATTCGATCCTAGTGTTGGGACTGCCAACGACCAGTAGGCTGGTGAGTTGAGTTTCAGTAATAGAAGTTACCTACTGACCTAAGACACATCGGTGTTAGCATGCCATTTAGGATCAAACGGACATCTGATGGCATTATATACAGGCATATACAGCGATTGCGTTGGCTGGATCATGTTGTGCGGATGGACCGAAATGCTTCGGCACGGAAAGTTTTCGACAACGAACTCGATGGACGGCGCAGAAGAGAGCGACCAAAACTCCGTTGGAAGGACCAAGTTTTTGAAATATTATCGAAGCTTAGTGTGACAAATTGGATTAGAAGCGCAGAAGATCGAAGCACCTGTAGTTATTTTCTACGGGAGGTGTATAATAGATAAGGCTATCTATTCCAGTCGCACCACAGGAAAAGAAGAATCCAGAGGCTGTCATTTAAATGACATTGCATTTCATACGTAATGGCAAGGTCCAATATAAATAAAGTTTTATCGAAATCATAGCTTTATGTGTGTTTTATTTATAACTTTACTTGAAAACGAAAATGGACAACCCTTCATATATTATATAATAATTATGTAAGTCGGTATGTACTGATACGTGTATGAGGACTAATTCGGTACCTTCGTAAGACACGGTGCATCAAATTTGTGATTTGAGTAATCATTTCTAAGGCAGTACGACGTATGTCAGCATGGGTCAATGCTGGCGATATCATCTTGTTAAAATATCGACATTCCAAAAAATCCATTAAATCTCTTTCAGCTTAGAACTTGTAGGCGGGTGGTGAGTTAGCTTTATTCTTGTGCCATTTAAATTTGTCCTTTCTCAATAACTCAACAAAACACATTTTGAGATAACTTTGAATAGCAAAAATGAATGAAAAATTTAACGAAATCTTATTTGATTAAAATAAAGTTATAAAAAAAACCTAGTGGCATTTTTCGGAATTCACCAATATTCCCAAAACTAGCCGATCTAACAAAGAATATTCAATAGCTTTTATACCCTGTTTGCAGTAAAAGATCTATCAAAGTCCTTAAAATAGCCATTAGCCGCAGACTACAACTCTTCATTGTTGGCAAATCTTTTACTGCCGAGCCATTTTATCAAGTTTGGAAATAAAAAAATAGTCCGAGGAACTAAATCTGTCGAATAGGGCGCGCGATAAACCAATTCAAACTTTAATTCAGTAATTGTGTTCATCGTAATAGGTGATGTGTGAACTGGAGCATTGTCTTGATGAATTCTTTCTTGCCAAATACGGCCTTTTCACCCTAATTTCATCACCTAAACACTGTAATAAATTACCATGACCTTGCCTGTAGATGGAACCGTCTTCGCCTGCTTTGGACACGGTACTCCCATTCCAATCCACTGCTTTGACTGTCCCTTTGTCTCAGGTGTAAAGTGGTGGACCCATATCTCATCCATGGTTATAAATCGACGCAAAAATTCGGCTTTATAACGGAGAAACATCGCCAAACACTCTACTGAAACATCTTCACAGCGCTGTTTTTGCTCTATTGAAAGCAAGCGCGGCAGCCATCTAGTTCTCTGATCTTCAAATCTTCGATCAATATACTATGTATAGCACTTTTTGAACTGCCTATTATTTCAACTAACTCACGCACCTTTAGCCGACGATCATCCAATACCATTTTATGGATTTTCTTAACCGTGTCTGGACACGTGAATTGGTCGACCGCTGTGCTATTCGTATTGGAGGGTCATACGACCTCGTTTAAACTCTGCTACTCAATATTTTACAGTCGTCAACGAAGGAGCAGACTTCCTCATAGTAGAATCTAGTTCGGTTGTAATATTGGTTGGACTAAGACCTCTCAAATGGAAACATTAAATTACATAACGGTGACCAATTTTTTCCATGTTTACAAATTCACTGACATCGTTCACTTTTTTAATTTTGATGGCTCAAATAAAAAAAAAACTGGACAGCGTGGCGTCTCGAAACTAAAAACATATGTTTTATATCTACACGTCAGGTCGTAAACGTAGCTTAAAATAGTAATAAAAAGACCCTAGTGACATTTTTCAGAATTAAACAATTTCCGTCCAGCTTCCCCTTAACGCCAGCACACAGGGCAAACGAAATTTTCGCTTCCCATGAAGATTACATATTTATGATGCTACCGAAATTTTGGGATACATTCCATTTGGGCTGAATTTCGTTGAAACGCGAAAACTTTGTTTGAATTGTATACTAATCTTCAGCTGATTAATTGTAAACTTTAAATGCAGCCCAAAAAATTGTTCACATGGCCCATTCCTTCCAATTTTCGAAAACGAAAAACTTCTGAGGCTTGTTAGAAGACAATTCATTAAGAACTCTCTAAGTGTCATACAAGAAACTTTCCATATACAAAAATATGTTGGAATACATTTTACGCGTAATCTCTGAGAAAATTTTAGTTCATATCAAATACGTAATTTTTTCGACGTACCAACAGGAAGATCATTTTCCACTAGAAAATCTTCAGAATAGTTGACCCTTTCATTAGTATAACCATTCGCTTTGGCGCATAATATTGTTAACTCCAAGCAGTTTATACTTTTGTAAGCATAACAAACCAAATAAAGAGCCAGTACAGAAATGTCAATCAAATAAACCGAATTGTTATACCAGTTGTGTTCAAAAAATAAGGTGAATTTTGAAATTTCGCGGTCTACATACATTCGACTTTCGATTATTATTTTTTTTTTATGTTGGTACACTCGTTTCAAAGATATGTTGACGGTTTTATCCATATAGCGTGTTTAGTTAGTTTGTGAGAGACATAAATAAGTGTTTTACGTATTCTTCATTCAATATCTTTTGCTTGGGGACAAAAGTGCGAGGGGTCTCAGAAGAGACGTGGCTCTACTTACCATAATAGATTTTGGGTCTAGAAAGTCCAGTCCCCAAATAGAACGTTTTCAAAACTTTTTTTCGCTATACACTCCAGCATTCTCTAGAGGTAATCTAGAGAAACTAAAGGCAGTTTTGTAATCATAGAATCTTCAAAATCATTTCAACAATATCCAGCAATATGTGAAGGTCTTAATATTCCTAGTAAGTTTATATCTGTAAGTATTAATTCATGAACTTGAAATTAGAACAAACACAATTGTACAATTGCAGGTAAGATAAATATAACTGTCATACACTCTAATAGGCCTACACCGGTCAAATTTCTTAGTTTAATTTGCATCTGTTCTAAAATACAATACATGTAAGTATTAGTTGTATTGTAGATTCTAGGTTATAGAACGGAACTACCTATAAATACTTTTCGTGGCCGCAGTCATTCATTCTTCTTTCACTTTTCACCAGTGAAAGTTAGAACATAAATGAATGATTCTAGAATAATAAATGTCGATTATTGTTTAAGGCTAGCTGTTCTTTAACGAAACCAAAAAAAACTAAATCGTCATTGTTATTTGCCAAAGAACCAAACTTCAACTATACATTCATGTATTATACGAGGTGTGTTCAAAAAGTAATGTGAATTTTCAAATTTCGCGGTCTACGTACATTCGACTTTCGATTATTATTTTTTTTATGTTGGTTCACTCGTCTCGAAGATATGTTGATGGTTTTATTCATATAGCATGTTTAGTTTGTTTGTCAGGGGCATAAATAAGACAAGTATTTTGCGTGTTGGGCGATTATCTGCTATCGAAAAAAATGGATCAAAGAAGTTGCATCAAATTTTGTGTAAAAAATGGATTTAAGTGCTCAAAAACACTAGAAATGTTGACAGTGGCATACGGTGAGAGTACTCTGAGTCAAAAAAATATTTACAAGTGGTGAGAGTACTCTGAGCCAAAAAAATATCTACAAGTGGTACAAGCTTTTCACAAAAGGTGGAGAAGATGTCAATGACGACGCTCGCTCTGGACGACCCAGCACATCAACAACCGATGAAAATGTTGGGAAAGTAAAAAAAAAAATAAAATTATTATGAAGAATCGTCAAATCACAATTAGAGAGGTTGCTGAGGATGTCGGCATATCGGTTGGCTCATGCCATGCAATCTTTTCGGAAATTTTGGCCATGAAGCGTGTGACAGCGAAGTTTGTTCCAAAATTGCTGAATTTTGACCATAAACAACGTCGCATGAGCAGCATCGCTCAGGAATTGTTGAAGGACGTCAACAATGATCCAGATTTGCTTAAAAGGGTCATAACTGGTGACGAATCATGAGTATATGGTTATGACATCGAAACCAAAGCCCAATCGTTCTAATGGAAGAGTTTAGGAGAACCAAGACAAAAAAAACCACGCCAGGTTCGATCAAATGTCAAGGTTTTGTTCACTGTTTTCTTCGATTTCCATGACGTAGTGCATCAGGAGTTCTTACCACAAAGTCGTACGGTAAATAAGGAGTTATTGCCTTGAAGTTATGCGCCGTTTGTGTGAAGCAGTACAAAAAAAAACCGGGATTGTGGAAAAAAGCAAGGCTTTTGCATCATGATAATGCACCCGCTGACTCATCTTTGCTTGTGATGGATTATTGGGCCAAAAACAACGTCATTATCATGCTTCAGCCACTATATTCGCCAGATTTGGTCCCCTGCGACGTTTTCCTGTTCCCAAGATTGAAGAGACCCATGAAAGGACGGCGTTTTGCGACGATTGAGGAGATAAAACCCGAATCGCTGAGAGAGCTCAAGGACATACCAAAAAGTGAATATCAGAACTGTTTGAGGATTGGAAAAAAAAAACGCTGGCCCAAGTATATTATATCCGAGGGGGGCTACTAGGAAGGAGATAAAATAGAATTTGATAAATATTTTTTGAAAAGAATGAAAATTCACCTTATTTTTTGAACACACCTCGTATATACAGTGAAATGATTGTTGTGACCACAAATGACAGAAGAAAAACGCACAGATCAAGAATCTCTACAAAGAAATTACTAACAAATGACCGTGATGAAAACAAAAGTTGATGCAATAATTTTCTAAAACGCACACAGACAAGGTAAGAAAGAACAATAAAAATTGTATAAAATAGTTAATATTAACAAATTGTATACAAAAAAGTAGACGAAAATAGCCGCACATTCAACAACAACATTCATTTCTATATTTGTGCATATAAATATATATAAAAATATATACTAAATATTCGTATGGAGCATACAGTGGGGAACAAAAGTGCAACTGTTGGTGCTTTGATGGAATAAATTTACAATATTATTTTTATTACGCATAAATATTAGACTGATACAGGGTTGCCCATATTCGACGGACCCATCTGGCAACGCCATAACTTTTGACAGAGATGTCAGATCGCTTAATGACATACCGCGTTTGAAGCGTCAGTCCAAGCAGATTTTTACCATGGAACAATACACGCCACGCGAGCGCTCTGAAATAGTTGAAATTTACATTCAACAGAAGAAGTCAATTGTGAAAACTCAACGTGCTTTTAAAATATTAAAAAATGTGAGAAGTGCGCCTTCTAAGAACACCATTAAGCGTTTATACGAAAAATTTTCGACTGGTGAGGCTCTTTCTAATCCGAAGAGGCCAAATAAAAGTCGACCAAGGCGATCGGCCGAGAATATCGCTGCCGTACGAGCCAGTGTTGAGAGGTCCCCAAGAACATCCCAAAAACGCCGTTCTCAGCAGTTGGGCATGGCTCGGTCCACTTTACAACGGATTATTCGCGTTGATTTGCATTTGTTCCCGTACAAAATTCAATTGACGCAAAGATTGTTGCCTGCGGACAAGCCTCGTCGATTGGAATGGGCCCAACGAGTCATCGAAATGGCCGATGATGACGAGCAATTTTGGAACAAAATTATCATGTCCGATGAAGCCCATTTCACATTGAATGGGACCGTAAATAAGCAAAATTGCCGTATTTACGCCACTGAAAATCCTCAGGAGATTCAAGAATTGCCTCTTCATGACGAAAAAGTCACAGTTTGGTGCGGCGTTAGTGCGAAAACGGTCATTGGACCGTTTTTCTTCCAAAACGAAAATGGCCATGCTGTTACCATCAACCAGGAGCGTTATCGCGACATGATGACCAATTTTGTGATGCCAATTATTCGTCGAAAGCGTATGAGGCAGTTCTGGTTTCAACAAGACGGCGCTCCACCGCACACAAGTCGCATAACAATCGATTTTCTGAAGAATTTGTTTCCGGGCCGTTTGATGTCGAAAAGTGGTGATTTGGACTGGCCACCGCGTTCGCCCGATTTGACGCCCGCTGACTTCTTCTTGTGGGGACATTTGAATTCAAAGGTTTACGTTAACAAGCCAAGGACCGTAGAAGAGCTCAAGGACAACATTTGTGAAGAAATAGCCGCTATTCCGGCCGAAATGTTGGCGAAAACGATGGAAAATGCTGCAAAAAGGGCACAATACGCCATCAACGCCAGAGGCGGCCATTTGAGAGATATCATATTCAAAAATTAATGTAAACAAATCTACTTGGAACAAATTAAATGAATAAGATTGCCAACCGCCAAATTTTTATTTTTTTCTTTGATTTTTTTTTAAAAAACATGGGTCCGTCGAATATGGGCAACCCTGTACAGTGAAATGGTTGTTGTGACCACAAATGATAGAAGAAAAACGCACAGATCAAGAATCTCTACAAAGAAATTACTAACAAATGACCGTGATGAAAACAAAAGTTGATGCAATAATTTCCTAAAACGCACACAGACAAGGTAAGAAAGAACAATACAAATTGTATAAAATAGTTAATATTAACAAATTGTATACAAAAAAGTAGACGAAAATAGCCGCACATTCAACAACAACATTCATTTCTATATTTGTGCATATAAATATATATAAAAATATATACTAAATATTCGTATGGAGCATACAGTGGGGAACAAAAGTGCAACTGTGGGTGCTTTGATGGAATAAATTTACAAAGTTATTTTTATTACACATAAATATTAGACTGATCGATGCTCATTGAACAGAAATATTTATCAGATCGCTAAAATAAGCACTAAACGTACAAATATTATTTCAATTTTATCCACCGGTGTCCGTGATTACACATACATACATCACGCGTCACAACAAAACTCTTTAGCAAAACGGAATACATAACAGACTGACTGTTTATCATCGCACTTCCTTCCTCTGGCTTTAACCGTATTTCACCATACTTATTTCTGACGACGCTGCACAAGAGCAGTGAAACAAGGAAAAATTACAAATCATAATTAGGGAGAAATAAAAATTAACATTTCAACACTTCGAAGAAAAAAAAAAAGAAATAAACCAACTGCATATTATTATGCTTCAAACGACTTACACCAACAGCAATGGAATGAGGTCAATGTGATTACTGGAGAACTCCACAATCCGATAAATAAAAATTAAGAGCCGAAATTGCAAACAATTTTTAACTGATCCCCAATTTTGTGAAATCGTTTATGGATTTAAGGCAAATCCACTTTAATCCGAAATCTTTTCAACGACAATCCCAATTGACATTTCAAATAAACGTCATCGAAGAGCAGCGAGTGTGCATAATAATAAAACAAACAATGCTGAGCTTGATATTCTTAATCCTCCCTTTCGATTCGTCCGTTGAGGGGAAGGGCACGAGAAAAAGAACCAATGTAGATATCAATAAATTGCCGTCGATGAGTAATTAAGAATTCGTTGTGGAGAGCAAGTTGTGTTGAGAGGGCGTGAAATCGAAATCCAATTACTACAAATGTTTAATGGCGAAAGTTAAGATTTCTAGAGAGGAAGGGAAAACACATCGTTGCCACGCACTGCTTTTGCTTTCTGTATTTCAAACTAATCAAACTGTTGTCTTAAATTGCAGTTCGATAAGATCAAATGTACTTGCGAGTCATTACAATCTTACATGGAAGACTACTACATGTTACAGATAAGATGATACATATTCAAAGAGAGGCGACCACTTCATGTATGCTAGATATGGTTCAATGCCAAATAAACCACCACCACCACCACAACTTGCTTACATGTTGCTGGTAATCTTTGTCGTTATTGCAAAGATTCCAAAGTTAATATAATATTGCCAGCCTTTGCCGCATAGCAGAGATAAGTGCACAAAAATGGGCAAACATTTTTATTTGGCGATAAGAGGGATCTAAGATGTTTCATCACATTAAAAGTCAAGTAATACCGAGTAAAACAATTAAGGCTGATTGACATCTGCTTGCCGTTGAAGTTGAGGAAAACGATATGATTTTATAATAAAAATACTTTAAAAGTCTTAAGAAAAATTCAGAAATCAATTCTTTAAAAGCGTTAAAAAAATTTTGAAATCAATTATCAAAACAAATACTGGATAATATTTTTTCCAAATACAGAGTTAACCTACTTGTAGCAGAACTTGTAGTAGAACCGATGGTCACGACGATCTACTCATATAACAATATTGGCAATTTAAATTTTTTCCTCTTTACCAAAATTTGTATTTAGTTTTTTTCTGTTTCTTCTTTTCAATAATATTTTCGATTATTTCAGCTTTTTTTCACTCTGTATGTTAATGCAATTTTTTTAGCATATAAAAAACCTAAAATAATTTTTCCTATTAAAAACAACTAAAGGGTGTCCCATGTGGCGCCGTCTTGTTAAAACCACATGCCCTCCACATTCATTTCTTCAATTCTAGGAACGAAAAAACTGGTTATCTTTTCACGATACCGAACACCACTGACTGTTTGCGCTTGACATGCTTTCTTTTCATAAAAAAAGGTCCAATGATTCCTCCAGCCCAAAATCCACACCACACAGTGACACGTTGAGAATGCATTTGCTTCTCGTGAATCACTCGAGGATTTTCCTCACCCCAAATGCGACAATTCTGCCTATTGACGAAGCCATCAAGATGGAAATGGGCCTCGTCACTGAAAATGATTTTATCGTCAAAATCAGCATTTTCATGTTGTCTCTTCAATACCCAATTAACGAACTCCCTTCGCTGTCCATGTTCAGCTGGCTTCAATTCCTGAGTCAATTGAACTTTGTATGCACGAAGATGCAAATCTTTCGTCAAAATTCGCTGCATAGTGGATTTGGAGCCACCAATTGGCTGAGCTCGGTGTCGAATAGAGGTGTATGGAGTTTGAGCGACATTATCACGTACAGCTGCGACATTTTCGGTCGATCGACCTGGTCGAAGGCGCGTTGTTATCTTTACATCACTAACAGACCCAGTTATTATCAAATTTATCCATTAATCTCTTTACAGTTGACCCTTTTGGAGCATTATTGTGACCCCAAATTATTCGCAATTTGCGAACGAAAACTTTCACCATTTTGGTAAAACAATTTCACAATGAGAATGCGTTGTTCATTCGTGTAGCGCTAAATTGTTACTAACCTCGTACCTTCTACTAGCAAACAATAACAATTGTTCAAATGTCAAACAACGACACTTCGAATGGCGTCAAATTTAAATCTTGCGTTCTTGTTGGAAACCTATTAATAAAAATAACTACAGTGGCACTCAACTTTATGGAAATCGATGTGACGGCATCATCTTGCGGCCGTAACAGAATGGTTCTATGACTGTTTTAAAGGGTCTCAAAATTCTATAAAAGCATACAGCTATCCTGATTCAGAATATTAGTTTTAAAATTAATGCCACCGTTAGAGGTGAGAGTGGGTCAAAATTTCATACAATATCGTGAGCTTTTTGATAAGTAATTTGAAGCAAAGTTGGATTTTGAATTGAGGTTGGGTTAATATTTTAGTAGATTTCACCCCTGGAAGCAATTTAAAATTAATACATAAAAGAATCTTATATAAAATGTGATAAACTATATTTGGAAAAATATACATTTCTTACTAATTAAACAGCTTTTTTCACTGTCATTTTACTAGTTTTTTTTTTTATTCCCGACGCTTACAACTACTTACAGATCGTTCTATTACTATATAAAAAAAAAAAAAAACCGCAAAAATTCCGATTTAATGACGGGTAGAAAATGTTCGATTTGAAACGAATCATAGTATAACTCTTGGTACTTTTAAGATTTCAACAATAAATTCATTTCACAAATTTTATAATAATGTTCCGATCTTTAAATACAAGGGCGATCCCAAAACTAGCCGACCTGGCGTATAAATGATGCCAGTAGTTTGAAAAAAAAAAATCATTTTGTTGAAAAGTGGCAACCTTATAAAACATATGTTTTCAGTTTTAAACAAAACTATCTCAGTGAATTTGTAAACAGGGAAAAAATTAATCACCCTTATGTAACGCAATATTTCCATTTGAAGTTCTCAATCCAATCATTATTAAAGCCGAGCTAGATTCTACTCTGGGGGAGTCTTTACGACTATAAAATTTTGGGTAGACTGCTACCCAAATGTGGATGTGAAGTGGTGGATGTGAAGTGGTGGAGCCATGTCTCCTAAAAATTCGGCTATATTGCGACGAAACATCGCCACTCTACTGGAACATCTTCACGACGCCATTATTGCTCTATTGAAAGCAAGCTCGGCACTTTCTTATCTTCAAATCTTCCGTCAATATACGATAAATAGCACTTTTTGAAATGCTTATCATTTCAGCTAGCTCACGCACCTTCATCCGACGATCATCCAATACCATTTTGTGGATTTTCTTAAGCATGTTTGGCGCGGATACCTCAATTGGTCGACCACTACGGTATTCGTCTTGCCAGCTCGTATGACCTGGTTTAAACTTTGTTACACAATAATTTACAGTCGTAAACGAAAGAGCAAACTCCCCCAGAGTAGAATCTTGCGCGGTTTTAATATTGGTTGGACTGAGACCTTTCAAATGGAAATATTGAATTACATAACTAACAGTGAGCAATTTCTCCCATGCTTACAAATTCACTGAGGTCGTTTACTTTTGATTGCTTGAGACTCAAAGCATATGTTGTATTGTATAAGATTGCCACTTTTCTCCAAAATACTTTTTTTTCAAACTACTGGCACCATCTATACGTCAGGTCGGCTATTTTTGGGACCGTCCTCGTACCCTAATCTGAAGGGTTTGATAAATCATGCTATTCAGAGTGCTATATATAAAAAAAAAGAGGACTACGTTAAGAAAGACAAATGAATAACTTATTATTTGAAATATGTAGATTTCTAGCGATCCACATCGGTCGGTACTTGCTACAAAACTATAGCCTCGGTATGGGATTCCGACCGTGACACAAGTGCTAGTACATGCGACTATCGTTCGCATGATCCCGAGTTCAATTCCGTACGCAGCCACCTATCATTATTTTAGCGGCAGTCACCTCGATGTGTCTGACGAACACTTCGAGTAGTCAAACTGTGACGTTCGAAACCCTTATTAAACTGCAGATCCCGTTCCGTGACTGTAAGCTCACTGAATGTGAGAAGCTCTCTCATATCTCATTCATGGGATGCAAGCGAATTTTGTTTTGTAGGATTCAAAAATCACAATCTCTACTAAAATCTCCACTAAAAAATGGTATCGCTGAAAATCAATGAAAAATTTTAGAAGTTTATTATTGCCATTCTTTGCACTTATCGTTATCGTACTTCAGAGCAATGTCCGATAACGGGACAGAGCAATGCAGAACTTCAAGTAAATTTTAACGATTACTTTAGTTTGTGTTTTATATTTGGAAGATTGACCGAATGATGCGTTGATAAATTCTGAGTCGTTTGCAAACGTTTTAACCCCTTAATTTAATCACAACAAAACCTTTTACTGATCTCTCTTAAGAGTTCATTGGCTGTGTATTAGAAACAATTAAAAAAAAAGAAAAAAACATTAAATTATTTATTTACGACATTAAGAACCCGTCATTTCATCGCTTATTTAGTACGCGTGCCACGCTTGCAACCGCCTCAATAAACACTAACGACGCATTTCCCATTTTAAGTGGAGTGCATAATATTTGCCTGTGGTGTGGGCCATGGTGTCACCATTACAGCTCCATTGTTTGGTCTTTTCGGTCAAATTTTCGTTAATTTGAATTTGTTATTGCTTCGAGTGTCATCAGAACGAAAATGAACCCCGTAATTACCACCGCTATCAACATTGTCGGTCATAGCGAGATGGCAACATACTTATGTCGTAGATATACTTGAGCTGAAGCGTCCATCAACAACTCGGCGGGGGTAAAATACTGGCCTCCAGTCACAAAGCGTTTCAAGCATGCTGGCGGGCATTCAGGCAAATGTAGTAGTCGACTCTCAACTCCATTCGTATGTGTTCGGTAGTGCATCGTCCATCTATGATTCAAATTGTTGATAAATGTCCCTTAACATCAGTTAAATGTAAACTAAAATGGATTTTTTTTCGTCAAAAAAGATCTCTTCGTATGAGCACACACATGCATG
>JAHXMU010027731.1:12779-40041 GCA_019455685.1 Philornis downsi | reverse complement strand
TGATTTTTTAATAATGTTCGGAGAGGATACAAAATGCAAAAAAAAAACATAAAAATATGGACTTTTTGAAATAAAAACAATATGAATACTCTCTCTCTCATATGATCGAGAAGAAGGATAATGTGTGCTCGAGATTACAAATGAGTAAAGTTAAAAAGGAAAATTTTTATTTATTATGATGTGTTGTATAGAGAAGTGGAAGAGTAACAAAAAAGAAATTAACCCAACATTATTAGAGTGACGTAAAAATTATTGAAAAAATTATTTAAAAGTGATGTGAGAACACATTCAAATGATCGCATGATAGATTTTATAAATCACAGTAAAACAAAACAAAAAAAAAAAAGAAGAACTAAATTATTATTGATCGGATGTGAGATTGCATTAAAACAAAAGGTCATTATCAAAAACTAAATATAAGGACCAAATTGATGATGATGGTGGGGGGCAGTGATAATTATTGATGGTGTAACAACAAGTGACACATAGTGCTAGTGATGATAATGACAATGACAATGACAACATACAAATAGTAAATGCGGATACTCAAGATACGGATGATGAGATGCTTAAATCTATATATGTACCTATCTATCGGTATTTTAACATAAAAGGTTGTGTATGTATGTATGTATGTGTGTGTGTATACATATTAACGCAGTGTAGATATATTTATCTGTATATACCTACTATGTATCTAAAGCTGGCAACGTGCATAACTCAGAACTATAAACACGAATTACACGGATCTAAAGATTGTTCGATATACTCGTATTATAGCCTGTCTATGGGACAACTATGGGAATATTATCTCTGTAGTTATAATTCATGTTTAATATATTAAAGAGAATTCATAATACTTAATCTAACAAGTTAATATCAAGTTGAACAACATAAAATATGAAACTTATACAATTAAATAATAAACATATAGAAAAAAAGCATATAAACATGCGACATACATAAAATTGAAACTATCATTCAAGACACTCACGCATGCGCTTTAAAACAAATCATAGAAATTGTCGCATAACAACAAAATTAAAATTAATTTGCACAAATAAAACATTGTTTCCACAGTACGAAATTTGTTTAGACATTAAAATGTGTATGCTCTTGGAATTCTTGAAACAAAGCATACGCAGAAACAAAATAAAATTTCAAGAGATTCTGAGAAATAATCTATTGTTGTCGACTAAAAACTGTAAACCATATGTCTCGATGATCTCATTAGTTTTCTTCCCATTTAATGTGTCTGATGACGCCATAAAAATGGCAACAATACAGAAAATGTACTTAACGTTACAGGGTTTGTATTTGAACATTCACGACAGTAACATAATTAAAATATTGCCTTGTGGATTAACGGTAATCATATTTATATACACCAAAAGAAATGATCAATGATCCCGATGATCCTGTGAAATAAGGAGAACAGTATTGATAAAGTACTATTCTCTCTCTATATTCTAGAATTCTTAATCACTAAGTTTCTGTGCCTTAAAAGCTTCAGTAATTTAACAATCGGACGAGGCACGCCTGAAATTTTGTATAGATCTGCAGAGCCAGCAAAAAACATTTCATCATGGTTGGAACCCCAGATTGTGCATGGAATTGAGGGTCGAACAACACGAACATCTACAGGGAATGCCAAAAATGTCAAAGTAAAAAAAAAAAAACACAGTGGGTTGTGTGAAAGCTTTTTATTACATTCAGTAAGTGAGGAGGATATACTGTTTGTTGACGATTCCGAAATTCAATTTGGAAAAGTTTTTCTGGGCTCAAATTAAACTGCTCAAAGTTGTCACTCACATGACTGCATGCGGCACATAGAGGTGACTGCCGTTTAAAAGATGTTAGATGGTAGTACCGCCGACATATGAATGATAGTCGGGGACTCTTTTTTAGTTTTGACATTTGAACATTGCATATTTAGTTGCAGAAATTTGAAATGTTTTTAAAAGCTGATAGTAATTTTGCTAGCAATCGAACCTGACACTATTCCAATTGGTAATCTTTGTTACCTCCATTGGGATAGACTTTCCCGACTTCTAAAACATAACTAGCGTCATCTTCAACAAAAACCATGTGCTACTTTTGTGTACGCTAATGCTGTACACGTCTTGTATCGAAAACTACGGGATTGCACCAAGTATGAGGCTCTGCTTGACTGGTGACAACAACTATTTTGGAATGATTAACGATTTCATCTGCCTCGGCTCTGCTATCTATAATGTCGATAGTATTGCTTGCATTATGAATTATTATTATTACGGCCAAATCAAGGGATTTAATGGCAAAGTCTACTGTTGACGAACAAAAATTCGACTTTGTCAGACACTAGTTATACATACCATATTCTACTTTACGGTACGGATTCATGGGTAGTGATCCAAAGCAGGTGAATCAATTCGATAGAAAAATACTCCGTAAAATATATGAAATCATCACCATCGTATTAATCATGGGCTGTACACCGACAGCGAACTGCGACAGCTGGGTCATGGTGGATGAAACTATTTTAGAACGAAAAGTTTTCGACAATAAAAGCGATGTGTGCACAGTGGATAGCTATCAAAACTCTGTTGGATAGAAGAGTCATTTTTGAGACTCTAGCAAAACTATTTGTGCAACAAATTAGAGAAGAAGCGCAGAACACAGAACCACTCCGAATACTTTACTCCAAAAATTCTTGCATTAAAATTTTATCTAAATAATTTACAGCCCTGCATCGTTTTCGTTTTTCTATACCTCAATTTAGAACCAATTTCTCTACAAGCTCCTTAATATGGTATAAAACTATAAGGTGGCGTAAAATAGTCATTCTATCGCCCGACCAGACAGCTCCAGAATATTTTTTTCGGGATATTTGAAGTCTCTCTTTAAGAGAAATAAACCACAGATAGTAGCAGTCTAAAAATAGGGCATTGAAGGAGAAATGGCCTGAAATATTGTGAAAAGTGATGGAAAATGCTTTTAAAACTCGTGCTCGTAAAACTTACTAACAAACCTTAAAAGGAAAAAGGTTCCAAATGAATGAACAGTAAAAAAAGGTTCCAAATGAGCTGCGTTCACTAACGGAAACGATTGTTTTTTGTTTAATTTTTAAAAAGATTATAGACTTAGATTTTGGAATGATTACTTTTGCTCAAACTGCGGTGATAACTTCTGTCACCTTGTAGACAAAATTATTACACGTTTTTTAAGAGTGCAAAGCTCTATAACTTGTGGGCGCCTGTTTTTAGCCTTCTATTACGACAACTGATAATGCCATTTACAAAAATAACTACATCATCTAAAGCAATACGTAGTTCCTCGTAGGAGATAGCTAACTATAATACAATTAATATGTATGAAGCAAAATGATAAAGCTGTTTGATTAGAAGTAAAACTATACCACTGAAATATGCACAACCTGATAAATTCTCGTTGAATGCGGATTTTTGTATTTTTTTTAATTTCTGTGAACCGACATCGCCCTGCCCTGTTAAATATTACGACAGTTTCTAGGAAATCTTTGACTCGATGCCAAATTATAAAAACGACCATTAACCTACCTATCACTGTTTTCTGGGCTTACACGTGATGTTTTTCAATGTATTCAAATTCAAACCCTGGCATCGTAAGGAAATTAATTCAATTGCTCGAAATGAACATTATTTGTTTATGATAATCGCGAAAAATATTGTATGTAATTGTATTATTTGAAAATTCGTTATTAATTTTTAGTGGTATTATTGAAAAGGAACCTAGTATTCAAGAGTTAAACATAATGACCAAATTTTATGTATGACATATTAAAAAGAGGAGAACAATGTTTAAAATGGCAAAATGCTTTAGCACAGACAAACACGATATTAAAATAAGAAATGAAAAATAAACATAACATCATATATTCGAATAAAAATAGTTTAAAGTTGACTTACCTCTTCTTTGCTCTCTAAACGATCCTTAATGTGATTGCAAAACACAGGCAATAACACAGCCCGACATTCGGGCACATTGAACAGTTTAGAGTCCACAAAGTCTTTAATGCAACCCATTTTAGATTGTGTCAGGCGACGAGGGGGAAATTGTTTTAAAATATTCACAATGACAATGCTAGAAAAATTATGATTTTAATAATAGCATTATGTATTTTAATGGACTTTCCCGCTCACCTTAATCTCACTGGATCGAAAACCTGCATTAAGTCAGTGGCTATAATATGTAAATTTTTCAGCAAAGCTCCTTCCGATTTTAAGAGATCCGTAGGGCAAGCGATCATCTGAATAAACATTTCTAGTAATTCTGCATTTAAGATGATAGTAAACAAAGTTGAAATGAACAAAGTTAAGAGAAAACAATTAAGGAACCAACCGTGCAATTTATTAGAAAAATCTTCATAATCGGAATTTCCATTGATGGCTGAGAATAAAATGCGAGATCTAATGATGAATTTCATGACATAGTGCAGATACCTGGTGGTTTTGTACAAACGTTTAACTTCGATGCGTTCATCAATCTCAATTCCATCCGCGGACTTTTCGTTAGGTTCAATAGCCTCACGAATGTTCTTTTGCAAAACATCAATGAGTTTTCTAAAATCATAAAACGATGCGATGAAATGGTTTTGTTTTGTGGTTTAAGATTAAGGCTACAACTTACGCATACGCCAGGGTGGCCGAAAAGCTTTCATTTATGTACACATCCAAAACGGTAAGGAAATGCTGATATTTCAAATCCGACACCGTTTCGATGAGATGTATTATGCTCATAAACACTAATTGATCATACTTTTCCGGACTATCATTCTCCACCAGTATGTTGAATAAGGCATCCAATATGTCTTGTAAAAATTTCACAACCTCTTCGCCAGGTACATTGGACAAAGCATTAAGGGATTCTTCTAAAGTTTCCTTATGGGCCGACCAATTTAAAAGTCCCAAAAGACTTACTAAACAAATCAAATCAAAGTAAGATTATAGCTAAATGTGTCACAGTCTTCTGCAATGGTTTTACTTACCGCTCTGTGTCAGTTTCGTGCTGCAAAGATTCACGCCAATAACCATTTGATCTTTGAGGAGTAGTGTTAAACCAGTCGTTGACGGTTTTGTACCTTGCAGTTCTGTGATGGTGGCAGGCAACTCCATGTAGACATTGTTTGAATTAGATTTCTCTAATTTCTTGTGATCAATTTTGTAAACAGCTAAAGTATGTTGTCCTTGCTGTGATGGTATAGATCGAGAACAATGGAACCCAATTATTTCCGGAATATAATGGTATTTAAAATAAAAAATGCTTCAAATAATACCGCGTTGGTAATATACAGTAATTGCTCAAAAGCTTATGGAAGTGATTATTTTTGCAGATGTCCACACTACCTTCTTTGTATCCTTTATCACACAATTTATCCCTAATTATCATACTTTAAAATTTGGTAAATCTACAAAAATATCAACACATGCAATACACTGTAATATCTTTCGTATTACTGCTCTCTTGTTGTTAGCCACCATTGCGCCCGATTAAATTAAAGGACTTTGTTAAATCATTTAATGTTTTCCAGTAGTTTTTAAGTGGCTTGACTTCACTTTGCCTTGTCTAATTCAATTCTTTACCAGTTGCTCATTTTCTATCAAAATCATTCGAATAATCTTATACATCCCTTAGCCTAGTCAACGTAATTTTAATTCTTAATAGAAAGATGGAAATAGCATTCATGGTTGTTTTCTAGTATTGTCTAAAATTACTATGCGATTTTAGATTTCTTCAGGAGAAATGCCCACATTTAATTTGTTTAAAAATGGCATTGATTATGCTGTTTTTTTTGTGGATACCATAAAATCAATCAATTCCCATCAAAATCTAAGTAGTCTAACACCTTCAGCTCTTCTAGGTAGTTACATTAAGTAGTTACATTGCAAGAATTTACCGTTATAGTTGTGCCATTGTCTTGCATTAATTTTATGTATGATAAACCAAAGGCTTTCTCCGATTTATCTTTTTGTTCGTTGGAGCTTCGATGTTTAAAAAGAAACTTCAAATGACACTGCTTGAAGTCATCGATAGGGATGTGAATCTAAGCGGGAGAAAGTAGATAAATTAATGTAAATTTTGTATAATATTTTATCATTCATATTACCTTAAACGTTTCCAACCACTTTGGCTTGTCGTCGTGGTAGTACACAACTGATTTGTATTCATCTATGGGCGCCAGGCCAGCCCCTATGCTCATAACCCCCGGCACGGTGTGACCCTGCTCGTTGCATACGGTAACTGTAACCTCTACGTTTTTCTCTGACGTTTTGGCTATACGTGCAAACTCGCCGGAGCACAGAGTCAAATATAGGTCATTGCGCACATCGCCGGGCAAAATTACTTCGGGGAAACCCATTTTCCTGGCAATTGGCACGTTAGTATGAACCAGACGCGGAAATTCCTCTTTTATTTGCTTTATATCACCCTGAAGTACCTCAACAGTTACACACATGCGTGAATCAATCTTTCCCATATCTTTATTGGCTATTAATTTGCGCAGAGTACCGTCCAGGTTATCCTTTTCACACAATATAAATGGCATGTCCAGATTACCCTTAAAATCGTCAGGCTTATTAATAATGGGCGTTAGATCTTTGAAGGCCACGCCGAAGGGTCGCCTCATAATATACTCGCAGCCACTGAACGATCCACTAGAACTGATGGACAATTGCGAGTGTTTCTTGCTAGCGGCAGTCAACATTGTGCTAGTGATGCTAGTACGTTTCGAGTCGTTCTCCTTCATCTCCATGGAGCCAATGCGAACCACATAACAAACCAAATACATTTTGGAAATACTGACATCATTCTTACTAAGATCGGTGAATAGCACACGATTGTTATCGAATTGATCTATATCTCGGGCGATACCTGTGCGCGACCATTTCACCACATAATTTTCGCTAATGGGTCGATGCGATTCGCCATCGAATAGAGTAAATATTAAATCAGAGTCCTCTTGAAATTTACAGACGAAGGCGTTGACATGGAGCAGGATATTGTGCGAGAAGTTCTTGTAAGGTTTGGGACCGTGATGTATTGTCTGCGGGCGCTGTAATTGAACGGGGGATGAATGTTATTCGCAAATGACAGTTATTGCTCACAATAAATACTTACGTTAGCTTTTATGATTCGATTTACCGCACACATGTGGTGTTCATACAATTCGGTAGTGCATATCGTATTTGTGTCCAAAATATCACCGCTTTCATCGCGGACCACCATGTCTAATCCCAGCAAATTATTGCCGGTATCGATTTCCGAAGTGGCCGTCAGTTTGATGGTGCGAACTTCGTCCACCGGCAGGTTGCCGGATATTAAGAGAGCCCGATTGTTGTTCAAACTGTTCATTTTTGAGCGTATACTGTGAAAGTCGGGATGATTGGCCTGCATAAAAAAAAGCATTTCGATAAATTATTATAAATGATAATAAATCCAACTACAACTACAGCAGTAACAAAAAGCTAAGAAATGCCTCAGCAGAGACATCTAATCGCTATTGCAATATGAATGGACAGATAGACAGTTGAGTGACCGACAGATACTCTCAACTGACCCAATGAATGGACGACTTCTATGTTCGTTGTAATTCATTCACATCTAGTAACTGCAACTATCTTTGTTTAGGTATTGAAGCAGCGAATAAGAAACAAAAACCGCCTGTAAGAATTCATTCAGGACTCAAAATTATTTGAAAAACAGCCCAATTTGTAAAAAAAAAAATTCAATTGTGCTTCAAAAATTGTGCTTCTTTTGGTGCACCAAAAAAAATATCTTTTAAACTGCATGATGAAACAATTCAAAGAGTTCATTTTGTCCGTCAATAACTCTATAAGAAGGGTTGTAGCTGGACAGAAAATGATGGATCTTTGGAATATACAATACATAGCCGAATCATTAGATTTAGGCTTCTTGCAAAATGAAAGGTTTTTATCCTTAATGTAAGTGGTATTAACTTACACCGTAGTTACAAGTTCTTTGAACAATTTCCTTGACAGAAGTGTGAAAACAAAGATAAAGATAAGATAAAAGTCGGGAATTATAGGTTTGGGATCGGAGAGCTTTATCCCAATAACCACCTTCTCGAGCAAGGTCGAGTACTAAGATGATATTGCTGAAACTGGAATTACAATCTAGAAGTGATTGCGATTACTGCTAATTCAAGATCTGTAACTTGTTCAAATTTGTTCAGAATATTTTATATGAAAATCTCTATCGTGGCAGAAATAATTGCTCACAATTGCAGTAAGTTGCTTTTAGTGATATTTCGAAGAGTTCACTCCAAGCACAAATAATTAATTAAAACAGGGCTTGTGAACAATTAGAAATTAGCCCGATTGAGTATATCAAAGCTTTAACGATTTTAAATTTTTTTAAAACAATTTTTTTTAAACAATATTTTTAGAAATTTGTCATAAAGATTAATAATTTTTCTGCACAGTTTTCGTTCAGTAATATAGAGTTATCCATTTTTCGGTTTCAAAAGTAAAGTTAAATAAAACCCATATAAAGCTATGACTTCGATGAAACTTTTATTTCATTATAATGACGCCTCTGGATTGGTTGCAGCAGTGGAGCCTTTTGAGACAGTTTTCGACCAATTTTTCGCACATTTCGGGCGCTATCTTGGCGACAACATCACAAGTGTTGATTTTCAAGGGCTCCAATATTTGGAGATTATCCACGGAAATACGGTCTTTGTTGTAGCCCTACAAAAATTAGTCCTCCAGCGTCATTTTCCAAAAATACGGCACAATGACACCTCCTGATCATACTGCGCACCTAACAGTCACTTTTCTCGCAATAAAATGACTTTTCCAAATACAATCACTTCTGATCACAATCACGATTTTGCTTGCTGATAACCGCCAAGCGACAAATGAGTTTCATCGCTGAAAAAAAATTTTGTTAGAAAAATCAGCACTGAAAGCCTGTAGCTGTGGCACCTACGGCGTTGTGAATGGTCAGCTGGCTTTAATTGTTGCGTGAGTTGAATTCTATGTGGATGGAGGTGCAAATCCAAATCCAAAATACGCCATAACGAGTCGTAAGATAGGCCCAATTGCTGAAAATGCCGTGAAATCGAAAAATTCATTAGCAGAAGCGATATTTTCTGCAGCGCGTATATTGCGATGACGCCCATGCATGACCACATCTGTAACGCTTCCAGTCTCTTCAAATTTCTTTATAATCTTGATTATGGTAGGTCGATTATGATGACCATAATCACCATGGACACGATTGAATGATCAATTTTGTAGTAGGTTTTAACTATTTTTACGCATTCTTTGGTAGTTAAACGATCCATATTCGTAAATTTTAAACTTTTCACTGAATAAATAACACTTCAGATGACAGGTATTTAATAGCTGACAGCTTTGCCAGACCGGCGGTTTTTAAATCTGTATTCTGTATTAGCTGCATCAGTTTTATATGGTGGTGGTGATTCAAAAGTTGGCTTTCAATCGAACAAAATCTTTTTCAGCGATGAGCCATTTCTCAACAAGCAAAGTTGTCGCATATGGGACTCGGAGAACCCAGAAGTGAAAAGTGGAAAAGCCATTGCATTACGAAAAAGTGACTGTTTGGTGCGCATTATGGCTTTAAGGTGTCATTGGGCCTTATTATTTTTTAAATAACGATGGAGGATCCACTGCTGCAACCAATACAGAGGCAGTAATTTAAATGACATTATATTTCATACATAATGGTAAGGTCCAAGCATTATAATGAAATAAAAGTTTCATCGAAATCATAGCTTTGTGTGTGTTTTCTTTAACCTAACTTTTGAAGCCGAAAAATGGATACTCATACGAGTAAATATAGAAAACTTACAAATCGCATTCCCTAAATTTCAAACAGCTTTCAAGTAAATGACAATTAAAGGCATAGCGCCGCCAGAGTAGCTAAGAGCTACTTCGAAGTGCGATAGCGCGACCGGGCAGCCTATTTGGTTCGGAATTGAGAATCATCCATGCAGCAATATAAACTTTACTAGGAAAAGCGTCACCTAGACTCTTCTATCACAGATCAATCCAATCTGAATGATTCGGGGCATTGTTCATTTCATGTTGTTTCATTTTAATACAGTATAACACACTTATAGCGGGCATGGTTATTACGAATTATGCTTATAGCGAATGCTTTTTTTACTCTATTATTTAGAAAGAATATTCTTAAAGCGGACTATTTTTATAGAGCAAAATGTTTGTATAATTTGCCACTACTGTAATAAAAAATAGAAATTCTCTCGATCCAAATAATTTCATGTGAGCTCTTCTAACGCTCAAGTAACCAGTCGCTTTAACCAAAATGTCAACCAAACACAAAGTTGATGAATTTAGAAATATTTACTTTGATCTCTGTTAGTTTCAGTCACTTTTAGGATACACAAAGACCATTCGCCGTCAATAAGATTTAGATATGGATTTGTGTTTAAGATGAGTGGAAACAAATGACCGTCAAATAGGTTAAAAAATACTATTTCCATTTTTTTAAATATCCAAAATTACTATACTATTGCCACCGATCAGCAACTTGGAAAGTCCGTATTTGTTAAATACTAATCTAAATAAATACAGAACAACACATTAATATTTATTAAATAACCCCTGGAAAATGTCAACTTATTGTATTAAATAAAATATTAAAAACAAATCGAGCAAATAATACAAATCAATTACATGCATGTCAAAGGTCAACTATACATACAAATAGTATGTATGATTTGTATATAATAGTATAGTGGTATGGTCTATGTAGAAATAGGATGATTAAAAAATATCACACTGAACAATGATATATAGATTACAGATGCGTTCGTAAATCTCAGCGGGCAGAACGGTGTAAAATATTTCTTGCGCAGATCATTAGATTTGGAAAGTGTCACACACATATCAATTGGAAACTACACTTAAACCTACCAACTGGTAACAAATTTCTGCAACTCTATAACCACCACAGTGTTCGAACTATATAATCCAGGTCGGTCGCATTTATTTTTGCAAATTATATTTGTTATTTTACACAGAGGAAACTCACCAGATAATATTGTTTTAATATACTTCCCCACTCCAGTAGCACTTTTGTTATTTCCTCAACAATCTCAGTTCGCTGAATACAATATTCGCCATTGACAATTTTATATTCGCACAAATGAATGTAGGTTTTGGGAAATATGCCGCGCTGCTCTTTATTTCTGCAAAGGAAATTATGAAAAAAAAAAATAAATAAAATTAAATTAGTTTAAAATGTATGTTGAGTGAATCAATTAAATGAAATTGTGTGACATGTGACGATGATGGCTGGCAACGGTTAGGCAGATCGCAGCTCTACACAACATGATGGAGAACGCCAGTTCAAAGAGCACAATCGAATTCAAATTTTGTCATCAACATGTTTGCTTAACAACGAATGAACTTTTTGGGAAAGAAAAGAAAGACTGTTCAAGATGGCAATAATAATCGAGATGTCACATAAAATGTATTAATTGACCTTCAATGTTAACCCCCTCGTCGTTTTATATTTTTCCAAAACACTGTTAATAGTATTGATAACGAATATTAGCTCTACAGTGACGTTTGTTAATGACTCAAATTATTCACTTAATGCCTAACAGTTATGAAAGCTACTACTGTGATAAATTGCGATATTTGCGAAAAAAAATCAACAAAATGTTCATTACATTACAGGATGTTAATTCTTGTATTCACATATTTTTAAAACCAATAAACTCTCAACGTCCTGATCCCTCTCCTCCAAAGATCTTCTTTCCGTTTTATAGCCTTTTTAAAGCGTCTAGAAGAATAAGCGCAGGTTCCTCAATATTACAAAAAGTGATGCGTCTGGACTACATCTATCGGAATGGAAAAGAAATGAAGATAACTGTCGTCTACAACGTATTCGTGCCTAAAGTACATTGGACAGTACAGGTCAAGACTTATTGACACGAGGTTGTGTAATCAGCTCAGCTGATTTCAACTTTTTTTCATTTGAATGATAGCGAAACTGTCAAATTGCATGCTTGTTTACATTTCTTCTCAGATGTGAAGAATGCCACTAAAGGAAGATTTAAAACCGAAGACAAAAATAATTTGCCTGTTGTTGTTGCAAAATTGTATGCTCGCATGTCGTCGTGATAAAACCACTGCATATGACTTTAATGTCTTTTTATCTTGGAGCTTCGGCTCCACCAAATCGGGAGAGTGAGGAAAGCGAGAACTTAGGTTCTTCTTTAGAGGAATTCGCAATTTAAGACATTTGGAATTCCAATATCGTTCGATACTTACGAGAGAAATCGAAGCGAAAGTGAAAACTTTGATTTTTTTGTTATTTACATTGTAAAATTGGGATTTTATTTGAAGATTTGAAGGGCAGCTAGTTGGTGAAGCGATATTAGTAACGGTTGCTAACAAGAAGAAGGCAGCCACCGTCGAGATTCATCACGACACATCTGCCCACCATAGTGTTGCCAATTATTCACAATTACAAGCCTGTTTGAAATGGCATTTACTTTAACGAATAAATAGTTAATTTTAACAATTTATGACAAACATTCATCAAATAAATTTAATTTAATTTAATTTAATTCTAGGTAGTTCAAATGCAATTCAGTTTAATTTTATATAATTCAATAAAATTCTAACTAATCTAACTATAATTCATCGTAATTTATGATTATTCAAAAGATAATTATTCTAGCAAATTCAGTGTAACTCATCTAATTCAGTGTAGTTCATCATAATTCAGTGTAATTCACCATACGAGTATTTCAGTGTAATTCATCATAACTCAAGGAAGACGTTTCCCCTAATACATCTTGGTATGACCCTTCCTAGACATCATTTTAGAATATCTTACATGCAGAAAGCCTTGGCGATTGCACAGTGGGGTTTGAGTCGACGAAAAGAGAAATAAAAACTTCTATCACTCAAAATTTATAATACTAAAGCGACGGTTAAAGGACGCCTTATTGAGCCGGACAAATAATATTTTTATTTTTGTTATTCGAGCTGGATTTCAACACAAATAATTACAAAATCCAAACTTCTTCTGAAATCAATTCAGTTTTTAAATCACCCATATATGGATGAGGCGTTTTATATAATTTTTTTTTTTGCGAAACGAAAACAATTGGAAGTAATCTCATAAAGTGCACACGTATTGACACCAAACGTCATAAATGAGAAACTGAACTAAAAACTAAACTAAAAATTAATTTTTCACCGGACAGTACTACGTTTTTCCCACAAATAAATTTTCTTAAGTGGCAACGCTAACTTCTTATTTGCTGACTGCCAACATTAAATCGTAATAATGTTTACTTTTACGTCGAAATATGTATGCATTTATGACCTTGAAAATGAAATAGTAATAAAGAAAGACGCAACTTAACAATTCTACAAATATATTCCGATTTCAATGTTGGACATGAGTACAAGATTATTTGGCAATGCCGCTAAATTTTAGGAGCAAACAATGTCCCTTGGAATGTTTCCTCGTGCCAAGAATATATAGTAATATAGTAAGAATATAGTAGTAATGAAAAGAATATAGTACTTAGCCTTAGAATGAAAACAAAAACGCTACTTATTGCCGAATTCCGCATAATCGACTTTTATAAAACTTAGCAATGGTAACGATCGTTAAATCTATGCGAATGAAACAGAAAGTAAAGAATGTTCGACGTTGAATCGACAATAAAAAAATTTGTCTTTGTTCGCACATGTGAAGAAGAAACTGCGTCACAGCCAATATTTTATCCCAGGTGTTATAGTTTTTTGTTTTAAGGCTAGTATCACCTTGACTTCTCGCAGTATAAAAAAGATGTTGAACCAAATTTGAAGCTAAATTTTTCCGCCAAGCAGTACTACGTTTTCTCAACTAACAACACCAACCTATTTTTTTTTTTTTTGCTGCTTTTCAACACTGAAATTCGATAATACATTTGTAAAGCTATGAAATGAAATAATAAAACAAAACTTTGCAAAAAGTAAAGTTAAATAAAACGCTCATAAAGCTATGACTTCGATGAAACTTTAACTTCATTATAATGCCGCCTCTGGATTGTTTGCAGCAGTGGATCCTTTTGAGATAGTTTCTGACGACTTTTTCGCACATTTCGGGCGCTATTTTGGCGATAACTCAACGAATGTTGGTTTTCAAATGCTCTAACGTTTGAGGATTATCCACGTAAAGATTGTCTTTGACGTACCCCCCACAAAAATATGTAAGTCTAACGGCGTCAAATCGCATGAACTTGGTGGCCAATTGACGCTGACAAAGCGTAAAATTACGCTTTCTGGAAAATTCGCATGCAATAAAGCCAAAATTACATATCGTCCAGTGCATAATTTTCATTTACAGGCCAAAAAAAGTCGATTATCATACGGCCGTAGCGCCCTAAATTGACGGTAACGGTTCCTCCAGCGTCATATTCCAAAAATTTGACCCAATGACACCTCCTGATCATACTGCGTACCAAATAGTCACTTTTTCCGCAATCCAGTGGCTTTTCCACAATCACTTCTGATCACAAACACAATATTGCTTGTTGACGTAACCAACGAGTAAGAAATGAGCTTTATTGCTGAAGAAAATTTTGTTCGAAAAATCAGCATTGAAAGCCTGTTGCTGTGGCACCTGTGGCGTTGTGAATGGTTAGCCGTCTTTAATTGTTGCGTGAGTTGAATTTTATTTGGATGTACAAATCCAAAACCGCCGTGAAATCGACAAATTTTCACAAACAGAAGCGATATTTTCGACAGTGCGTACATTCCGATGATGCACAAACTTGGCCACATCTGTAAATTTATTTCCTTGCACAGTAGTTCGATTATAACGACCACAATCACACCGTGATGCACGAAAAGTGTCCACGTTTGAATCACCATTTTTATAGTAAGTGTTATATTAGTGAATGGCAAATTTTTCGCTAAATAAATAACACTTCAGATGACAGGTATTTACCAGCTGACAGCCTAGCCAGACCGATGGTTTTGGAAACACTAAATGGATAACCTTGTATTATCGAACATATTATGATGGAACAATGTAATCTGTTCCGATTTAAGTGTTGGCAAATAATTAAAAAAGGCTGTCAATGGTTTTTTATGAGGAAAGAATGGATTTTTTTCCTCATGCAAAAACGTAATACTAGTAGAAGTTGGTTAGAAGTTGGTTAAGTAACCTGATACAATTGTCAATGTTGTTACGGATATATCTTACTGTACAGATCCACTTACTGTTTTCAGAAGATTTATATCGGCTCACTTTGGGGAGAGTTGAAACAAAAAATTGGAAAGGAGGTTCTTAAAAATAAGGATCAATAATGGAATTTTATTCAAAAAACTTGATATGAAATACCAGTAGAAACCTGCAGGAAGCTTATTACCAGCATGTTAAAAAGAATCAACAAAATAATTGAAAATATAGGTGGATATACCCCGACTTTTAACGAAACTCACCCAATTTAGCAGAAAAAACTTGATTTTTTTTAATTTTGTGCTTATTTTAACTAAATGTACTTATTATTTTGTCCAATGTTTTTTGATTAATTTCTTACTTTTTGAAAAATTCTGAATTTAATGTTTGTTTTTTTTGTTATTCTTTTAGTATTTATTTTATTTCTAATGCTATAACAAAAGAAATTAGTATTTGTTTTTTCTTTTAATTTAAATAAATTTTCGTCTACGACCCGTTAAAAAAATATAAGGTGTACTTATTATTTTGACCATATACGTATGTATATTGCAGTAATTAAAGGTGATCCCTCCTTCAATTTATTGTTTTGAAGCAGACCATTTCTAACTTTCAAAAAGTTCCCTTAAAGTTTCTTTCTATGACCACAATTCTATTAAATTCACACTCTTTTATGGACCAACCACACTTTTGTGTAGAAACTGTAAACTGTAACTATAATGTTAATGGCGCTATTATTTTATTGAAATGTGCAGGCTCCCATGGGGGCAATTCATCCATGCATTAAGCCGTCATAATGATTCCATGCCAAGTCTTACAAAAAAAAAGAACTATAATAAAAAAAATATTACAATTTAAGGGAAAAAATCATAATTACGAAAATCATAAACGCAAAGTTCAATTGTAAAAACAATGAAATAGTATATAAAAAAGGCAATAAATGCCAGTGGAAACGTAATTGCATTTTACGCATGAACAGCGCAGCCGGCCTAAGATGTGAGAAAATCGAAGAAAATCCACTAAAGTACAATTACACGACCCGTGTAGGTTAGCAACTAAATGGTGGGTATAGTCCGAACGTCACAACTATGAATTCTTATCAACTTTGCTTTCACATTTATGAGTTCTTTTCTTTATGGTCATTACTTCGCTACGAAGGGAAGGTTAGCATTAAAAGAATGCGTTCAAAGAAAACGCAGACAAACAAAGTAACAGCAATGAATTATGGGTCAGCTGATGGAGTATCAAATAGGTCAGTCAGAACGCTGTTGTTTATGTATGAGCGAGTTGAAAAACGACGAACGATGATCTGCTATCATTGAAGTGAAAAGAATTCAAAAGAAAACATTCTTTTTGGTAAATTCTTTCTTTGTTTTTCTGGTTTTAGTTCATGTTCTGCTTTATTTGGTGTTTGATGGTCAACAGCAGACAGAAAAAAAACGCTTCTGTTTACTTTTTGTTTATGTCTGGAGAGAATCATAAGAGCTGGCTGATAACGCAAAAGAACTAACGATTTGTGTGTCGATCTGATTAAAAAATGAACAATATCATGTCTGCGTGTGTGCCTATCAGTTTGTATGCACAATATGGACACAGGATTAAAAACGTTGTGGCGATAAAGTTAAAACGCCACTAATGCCCATATGAACAGCCATATCCATATGTGTACGTTTTTGTGTGCGCTCATTCTATATCCAAAAATCGCTTCCTCCACCGTCATCCATTCGCTATCAATTTCAATTTAAAGTGCTAAAAGACACACAAATGTTGTATGTCTGCATGTTTGCTAGTCCATACAATCTCACATCTGATTTGATCGATGTTTCATTCCAAATTAAACAAATACGGCATCATTTCTTTCCTTATCACAAAGCGAGAATGCGGACAAAGGACTTTAAAATTGGAAATTTTAAAAATACGCAGCCTGAATCCTATCTCAGGCTATATTGTTTATTTGCTTGGCAACTGATCAATGATAATTATTTGAAAAAGATTAGCTTGATTGCTGATCAAATGAATGCGGTCCCAAAACTAGCCGACCTAACACAGAAGACACAAAAAAGTTGGGAAAAAATTTCTTTATTTTTCAACATAATCTCCTTTTAGTTCCATACACTTTTTCGACCGAATTCAATTCCTTTTTTTTCAACATAATCTCCTTTTAGCTAGATACACTTTTTCGAGCGATATTCAATAGCTTCTATACTCTGTTTATAGTAAGAACTATCAAACTCCTTAAAATAGCCATTAACTGCAGACTCACCCTCTTCACTAATGGCACATTTTTACCACCGAGCCATTTTTCCAAGTTTGCAAATAGAAAATAGTCTGAGAAAGCTAAATCTGGCGAATTAGATGCATGATGAAGCAATTTGAACTTTAATTCATTAAATTTGATCATCGTAACAGTAGATGTGTGAACTGGAGCATTGTCTTGATGAAACAACACCTTCTTTTCCGCCAAATGCCCCCTTTTCCCATAATATCATCAACTAAACGCTGCAATAAATTAGCATAATATTCGCCGTTGATGTTTTTTCCTTTCTGAAAAAAAAAAAACAGATGCCATGACCTTGCCTGCAGATGAAACAGTCTGCGCCTTCTTTGGACACGATTCTCCCATTCTATTCCATTGCTTTGACTGTTTCTTTGTCTTGTGTGAAGTGGTGGACCCATGTCTCATCCATGTTTGCAAATCGATGCAAAAATTCGGCTTTATTTCAGTGCAACATCGCCCAAACTGTCTACTGAAACATCTTCACGACGCTGTTTTTGCTCTATTGAAAGTAAGTGCGGCACCCATCTTGTGCACAGCTTTCTCATCCTCAAATCTTCGATTAATATACGATGTAGAGCACTTTTTATTTTCATTTCAACTAGCTCACGCAGCTTTAGCCGACGATCATCCAATACCATTTTGTGGATTTTCTTAATAGTGTCTGGCGTGGACACCTCAATTGGTCGACCACTACGATGTTCGCCTTAACAGCTGGTGCGGCCCCCTTTAAACTCAGCTACACAACACTTTACTGTCGTAGGAGAAGGAGCAGATTCCCCCAGAGTAAAATCTAGGCTTTAATATTGGTTGGACTGAGATATTTTAAATGGAAATATTGAATTACATAACGCTGACCAATTTTTTCTCTGTATTACAAATTCACTGAGATCGTTTACTTTTGATGCTCAAATAAAAATACTAAACTACGTGACGCCTCGAAACTTAAAACATATGTTTTATAAGGTTGCCATTTTCCGCCAAAAATATGAATCGTGTCCAACTGTGGCACTGTCCAATTGCACATCTGTCCACTTGTTTTTTCTTCGATTTTTGTTAGAGAACTGCTGTTTTTGCAAACATACGACCAAAATATCCGGATTAAGGATCATTATGTTGGAAAATTCGATTTATATCGGACGACGACTTGCCACAGTCTCCATAGAAGAAAATGGACATCCAAAGCTCAGCTTTGTTTACATTCATTTGTTTCAAATAATTATTAAAATCGGTTAAGGATTCTATATTACAAGTTGATTTTTTAAACAGTTTGTCAAAAGAGAGACACTGCCTAAAAAAAAATCGTTCAAACTGCACCCAAATACCAGTTATGTATCCTGAACTTTAGAACTGATCAAGAAAAATGTAGGATTTATTCCATAACAAAGCGGACAAACAACACTCTTTTATGTAATATTTCTCAAAGCTTCAAAAAATATTCTTCTCTTTAAACTAGTTGACACACAGCTGCGGTCAAAAAATAGCACTAATGCTAAAAAAATATATGTGTAGACTGTTATTCTGCAGTAGTGTTTACTGATTAAGTTCAAAATGTAGCATTAGACATTTAGAAACCTGTAAAACTATATTTAATAAAAAACATTAAATTTTCTTTTTATTTTGATACAAAATTTTAACTTTTTTTCAAAAAAAACTTAAAAAACAAGCAGTCAAAAAAATAGCACTTCAGTTCAGTTTTTGGTAATAGTATACACTTAACTATACACAAATTAATAAAAAACAATATACATATTATGAATTTACTACTTCTGAGTATTATTTATTTATTATAATCAATACTTCGTGCCATTTCCTTTATTTGCAATATTCCATATTTACCGCGTTCCAAAGCTCTTCATTGCTCGTTGGTTGAATTTGAGCAACTCCTTTTTTAATATCTGCCCATAAATTCTTAATGGGGTTGAGGTCTGGGCTCTGGGCGGGCTACTCCATCACATTGATATTATTGTCTTTAAACCACTTTGTTGCAAGTTTGCTGGTGTGTTTAGGGTCATTATCTTGCTGGAAGACCCACACCAGCGACATAAATGGTTTTATTCATTATGCTTCTCTTATCCAATGTATCTGTCCTACACCATAATAAGAGAAGCATGCCCATACCATTATACTAGACCCACCGTGTTTTATAGTTTTTATGGTATAATTTGGGTTGTATTCGGCATTAGGGGGTCTTCTAACGTAGCAACGTGACCAAATAAAACAATTTTGGACTCATCTGCCCAAAGCACATTTTTCCACACGTCGGTTCCACTTTTGTGAAATGAGGAAAAAAATGTCTCTTAAAGAGAGTAAACAGAGTACTACATCATCGCTTAGTTATGTTCAAATAATAATCACAGAATTTATTTTTTCATTGGTATGTAAATAGATTTCAACGTTGGTGCTATTTTTTTGACCGGCACTGTATGTCTTAGGAAAAAATCCGCAGAAAGTTTTTTTAATAAACATTTATTCAACATTTTGGAAATTCTGCTAATATTCATGTTCAATCTGATTGTGATTGATTTACAAAGATTTTTGCACCACAGAGTAAAATGCAGAAGTGTTTTAAAGTTTAATTTTATTCTGGGAATTACATTGTTTCTACTTTTTCGATGTAGGTGATAACATCTGATGCTCTGCTACTCTTTGAAAGCAGTCTATCCCTCCATCTTTGGGATGTTTCATTTTAAAGGGTCGGTTTGTTAGTTCAGAAGCTCTATTTTGTCATTCTTGTAAACTTATTTTGAAAAATCGTTTAATGTGATCACTCTAAAATTGTAAATGAAAATTAAAATCAATCAAAATTGTTTAAGATTAAAGGGTGGAGTTGCATTTTGCTCAGTAGCTTTCAAATATATTCAAAAATTTGTATGTATCAGCCACTAAAATCTGTCAGACAAATTCCGAAATTCAACTACTTGAACATAACGATACATCATATTAGAAGAATTTTCAAAATTTTGGGAAATACTTCAATATTTATGCCGAAAACATATTTTGCGACTTTTTTTGCCAAGACCTGTACAAAATAGTTTTAAAACAAGATTGTTTCCTGAAGTTTTCGGAAAATTCAGTGGCAAAGGTATTATTTTTTATCTCATACAGGGTGGCGAACGAATCGTGCTCCGGGGTAAAAGTAACTGTCAATGGGGACCGTTATTTAAAGATATTGAAAGAGTTTTTTTACACAGAACTGCGCCATATACGTATCTGTTTCACCAGCATTTCGTTCCAGCAGAATGAGGCAAATGCACACGTAGTCAACCCGGTTATGACGGTTCGCAAACAAATTAATATCCAGAAACTGCACTTTCCGCTTGCCTCCAAAAGATTGCCTGATCTGGCTGCACCAGACTTTTTTTATGGGGTTATGTCAAGCAAAAGGTATACAAAACAAAACCAAGAGAGTCTGACTGAACTGAAGCACTCCATTAAAACAATAATTGAGGCGGTCCCCATATCAACCCTTCAGACCGCAATGAATAATTTTGTGATCAGGTGTCGCCTATATGTGAATGAGCAAGGAGATCATCATCTCTTTCTCACGATCATCATCTTTAAAAGCAATAAGTTATATAAAATAAAACTTAACTTCTATACAATAAAAACAAATTAGATGCAATGATTAAAAAAAGTTATTTGAGTTTCTTAATGTAGCACAATTGATGCACCACTCTATATATACCAGACAGCTGTTCTAATTTGTAAATAAACTTAGTTTAAGCAAATTTATGTTCGTGTTTAAAACAACTCAAATGGAATCTATAATCAAATTCTAGGTAATTCTAGAGCACCTGTGGTTCATTCTTCTAACCTCAATTAAAAACTACCGGGTTATCCATTTTTCGGTTTCAAAAGTAAAGCTATGATTTCGACAAAACTTGTATTCCATTATAATGCTTGGAACCATTATGTAGGAAATATAATGTCATTTAAATGACTACCTCTGGATTGGTTGCAGCACTGGATCCTTTTGAGGTGGTTTTCGAACACTTTTTCGCACATTTCGGTTGGTATCTCGGCGATAACATGACGAATGTTGGTTTTCAAATGTTCCAACGTTTTGGAGATTATAACACGGTCCCCCCCCAAAGAGCCCACACAAAAACGTCTGACGATGTCAAATCGCATGATCTTGGCGGCCGATTGACGTCGCCAAAACGTGAAACTACGCTTTCTGGAAACTTCCCATGCAATAACGCCAAAATCGATCGTATTGAATCACTTTAGAATCATCACATTTGTAGTAAGTTTTAAGTATTTTTACGCGTTCTTCAGTTGTTGAACGATAAATATTCGTAAATGGAAAACCTTTCAGATGACAGGTATTTAACAGCTGACAACTTTGTCAAACCAGCGGTTTTGAAACTAATAAATGGATAACCCTGTACATTTAAATTCATCACACTTTCCATAATACCACATAATTAATTATTCAAATGACACATATCCGCACAAAGAACGATGGCGTCGTCCCTGATTTGCCGTATAAACAAATATTCCATTGTAAAATAGAATCATAAATAGAAAAGAATAAGTTATTAGCACTTACCTTTGTTTATAGCCATAATACCAATGGGAGGTTTCTTTTAGAATCACAACTGAATCACCGACATCTAAATTGAGACGATGCGGTTTGTCGTCTTGATCGAAATTGCATTTTGCTGAAAGAAAACAAGAAAGAAAATCAAGATGATATTAAATTTGTATAGCAAAATATGAGATAATGACGTACAAATGCAAACTAATTTACTAAGTATTTGCTAAAAAATAAAATAAAAACTATTAAATAAACACGACAGCAACAAATCTGGACATTAAATAAACACTTTGAATCAAAACATTTGACAACCAAATCTCTGAACTGCCTGCATTCAACTGGTTGTGTTTACGGTGAAAACATTCAATCTCCAGGTTATCGCAGCGAAATGCCAGTACATTTCATGATAATACGAGGGCCATTTAGAGACATTGACCATTACAAAATGTCTTGCAAAACGTTTTTAGAAATCCCATCAGCCAGCATGCGATTATTTTTATTGACTATCTTCAGAAGGAAAAACCATCAAAAGCATAAATTAATTGCAGAGTTTAAGCGACGAAATTTGAAAAAAATGTCGCATTGGCGAAATAAAAACGCTAAGAGATATATCCGACACATTGCAGTTATAAATACAAGACAACGATAAACTAGCAATTTGACGATTTCGTCAGTATTTCCCCCCACTATCTAAAGTATTGAAAAATTGATCTAGAATACCTGGCACATAATTATTTCACACTCTTAATATACCACCCTCGAATATTTGGCATTCGCTGACTTTTGCCAGCTATGCAAAAAAGCGCTACTGCCGATGCTATTAAATATAATTGACTTTGTTTATTGTCTAGAATGGGGAACGGACTTTAGCCGCCGTCCACTTTTGCTCCACCGCTAATCTGGGTTTAGGTAACCACAACCAAATAGTGTCGTTAGAAAACCCTTACTTTTGTTTGTCTGTCCATTCGCTAGTGAATTGGTAGGTAAGTGGAAATGCGTTAGAAAACGTTTCGCAAAATCATAGATGTCGGAAATTCTAATTCGTGGGGCGAGCACAATGGGCGATACACACTGAAGCGTCTAAATTCAATAAATGAAACGACTTTTGACGGATATCAAATGTGTGTTACAAGGGTCAAATGCGGAACAAGGTTAATTTAATATCCAAAGATCACAGAACAAAACGAAATGAAAAAAAAGAACGTATTCAGAAGCGGATATTGACAACTATTTTCAGCTAGCTATACAATTGAACATACAGTGAATTGGATTTGTGACTTGTAATTTTAATTGAGAATGTGGACAAAACACAAGAATCGTTAGATGAAAGAGTAGAACACGTCACACTCATCGCTTGGACTGACAAGTGTTCAGTGATATTGCAATTAGCAGTACGAGCGAGAGTAAGTTAATACAATATCTTCAACAAAACAGAAGGCATTCTCAAAATTTAAGTGGAATTCTTCATATGGTTTCATTTCTGTGGAAGGTTAAAGCGAAATTTTTTTTATTATTTACGATGCGGAAGAAAACGAGTTTTGCTTACTGATCTGCAACATACGAATATACACATGAAAGATATAAAACCGGAAGAAATCATAACTAAGGCGGATAATGCTCACGTTCTTTCTATACGCCCAAACGTTTCAGATATGCCAGAAATGATTTATAGAGCCCACAATATTGTTTCGACTGACTGACAAGTGAAAGTAAATGAAATTGTTGACCACAAACTATTTTCAAAAACAAAATGAAAGCAAGGTTTGAAAGGAGGGAGCAAGTAATTAACGATACAAACCCTTATTTAATTGGGCAAATCACATTCGAGCGCTTAATGTTCTTAGATTCAACTGCACTCGTGTTTAACATATGCAATTCAAAACTTTATGTACGCGGACATTAAATAGACAGTGCCAGTAGTTAAAAAAATTATTTTGGTGAAAAGTGGCAACCCTATAAAACATATGTTTTAAGCTGTAAGGCGCCAACCTTGCCTAGTATTTTTATTTGAGCCATCAAAAGTAAACGATCTCAGTAGATTTGTAAACAGGGGAAAAATTGGTCGCCATTATGTAATTCAATATTAACACTTGAAAGATCTCAATCCAACCAATATTAAAGCCGATCTAGATTCTACTCAGGGGGAGGGAGTCTTTTCCTTCGTTTACGACTGTAAAATATTGGGTACAGAGTTTAAACAAGGCCGTACGAGCTACCAAAACGACCGATTGAGTTGTCCGCGCCAGACGCGGTTAAGAAAATCCACAAAATAATATTGGATGATCGTCGGCTAAAAATGCGCGAGCTAGTTGAAATGATAGACATTTAAAAAAGTGCAATACATCGTATGTATATTGACCGAAGATTTGAAGATAAGAAAACTGTGCACCAGATGGGTGCCGCGCTTGCTTTCAACAGAGCAAAAACAGCGTCGTGAAAATGTTTCAGTAGAGTGTTTGACGATGTTTCAGCGCAATAAACACTCTGGGGGAATCTGTTCCTTCGTTTGCGACTGTAAAATATTGGGTAGGAGAGTTTAAACGAGGCCGTACGAGCTGCTAAAACGAACACCGCAGTAGTCGACCAATTGAGATGTCCACGTCAGACACGGTTAAAAAATCCACAAAAAGATATTAGATGATCGTCAGTTAGAGATGCGTGAGCTAGTTGAAATGATAGGCATTTAAAAAAAAGTGCTATACATCGTACATTCATCGAAGATTTGAAGATGAGAAAGCTGTGCCCAAGATGGGTGCCGCGCTTGCTTTCAATGGAGGAAAAACTACGTCGTGAAGATGTTTCAGTAGAGTATTTGGCGATGTTTCAACGCAATATAGTCGAATTTTTGCGTCGATTTACAGCAATAAATGAGACATGGGTCCACCACTTCACAGCTGAGACAAAGGAACAGTCAAAGCAATGGAATTATTTTTATTGACAATCTTCAGAAGGAAAAACCATCAACGGCGAGTATGATGCTAATTTATTGCAGGGTTTAGACGATGAAATTTGGAAAAAATTTCATATTTGGCCAAATAAAAAGAAAGTATTGTTATTGCGATGGCCAAAATTAATGAATTAAAGTCCAAATTGCTATATCACACCCCTTATTCGCCAGATTTAGCTCTCTCAGATTATTTTTTACTTTCTGACTTGAAAAAATGACTCGTTGATAAAAAATTTGCTAACAATGAAGAGAGGGAACCTGCGGTTGATGGCTGTTTTAGGCAGTTTGACAGTTCTTACTAAAAACAAGGTATAGAAGCTATTGAATATCGCTCGAAAAAGTGTATTGAAGTAAAAAGAGATTATGATGAAAAATAAAGAAAATTTTTCCCAACTTTTTTGTGTATTCTCTTTTAGCTCGGCTGGTTTTAGGACCGCCCTCGTAATTATATGCAATTTATACTTGCATTTCGAATATATTTAAAAGCATGCAAAGCCTCTTCTATCCAACCTAATCAGTACGATCTTTAGACCTAGGGAAAATATGTTGGTAATGCAGTAGTGCTGATACGCCTTTCGAAAGTGACTCTTCTCAGTGAGTAAAATGAGAAATGAGATTCGACATCGAGAGATATCTAGGCGGCCTAATGGTCTACTGTGTGATTTCTTTAATATTATAATGGAAATGTTGAGAAAAATTATTTGTTATCCCGGCAATACTGAATCTCGCCAACACGACATCCTCAGTGAAGATAGGCAAAGCCACTCCTTACCAAATGTTACGCCTAGACAAAGTAATAGCTCTTTGCACCGCTTCCTCAGTGGGAATGATAATGACAACAGCAACAACCGGGTGCTACCGACCCATAAAGTAGCAGAGTTGGTAAGATAGGCCTCACCTCCGCCAATGGGAATTATATTCCATACTAGCATAATCAATTTGGTATCTCCGGGCTGCGAAGAAAGGGTTGGCAATTGCGGTAGTACCAAAATTGTCAGCTCCTTTTCCTAAATAGTCTAAGTTTTACTTGGCTATCCCAGTTGGGCGTTGGCAATCGCATTGTAATATGCCCAGTGTGTCGCACATCGTAGGTAAGGCCTTCACGGCGAGACTCACGTAAAAGGCTCGTAGACTTCTGTAGCTATTTCGAATATAGCCACAATGCTTATCAGCAGACTTGGTATAATGATTGGTTTATCAAGTCTTATGCAGCTCAAACTTAATGACAATTCATTTTCGATTGCACAGGCTTCAATAAAAGTAAAGAAAATACGTTTTGCGAATGTTTCTCATAAATAAATGTATGTGATGTTTTTCGAGTCTGTGAAAATATGAAAAGAATTCTCAATAAGTTGAGAGTGTCAGATGCATAAAACTTGATTAAATATTCACAATCATTATTACTAAGTCTGCTGATGAAGATCCGTGGCAATATGGGAATATCACTCTGCTTAAACTATGCTTAAAAGCTAAGCCAGTCTTGAGCTTGAATATACATAAGAACTAATTTTCAAACATTGTTTATCAGTTTGGCCGTGAACCAGAACAGAAACGAGTTATTTGCAAGGTTTAACAAACATAGATCCCTCAAAAGTAGGATGCATGTTAGCTGGTAATTAGATGTATAATCTTATTTGCGAAGAATTTTGTTACATTTTAATAATTGTAAGAACAAGATCCTCTCTCGACAAATAAAAACCAAGCTGTACTAGGCCCTGACTTTGCCTGTCTCACTGCCTTCGTCATGGTTACTTGCGCAAGCAGATGAAGCCGCCTTTAAGAGTTTTCGGTATAAGATACTTCGTCCATTGTATGCTACATGCCAACTCTGAAATAATTCGAAATTCAATCCCATTTTGTGCAAATGCACGAAAGTATTTCACCAGCACAAATAGTATTTGACAATGATGTACGATGTATGGCCCTAAAAATGACTTCCAAGTTATTGAATCCATATCAAATCTTGAAGCGACTAACTGCAGGAGAAGCCCCGAACACCGAGACATTTGGAATTCTCCACAATGACGATTAGAAATCTGCCATTACGACCGGTTTAGGATTGGCCGCTTATGTTATATAAAATATTTAAAACAATTCAGTTTGTTTGTTGGAAATCGACAATAAGACAGATTGTCCATCTTTCAAATACAGCGGTCGGCGCTTGAAGTGTTACTAATTAAAAATGCCATAATTTTGTCAATTTTGATTTTTTTTATAATATTTAACAACTTCAGTACAGGGTTGCCCATATTCGACGGACCCATCTGGCAACGCCATAACT
>JAHXMU010027731.1:0-12379 GCA_019455685.1 Philornis downsi | reverse complement strand
GGCACAATACGCCATCAACGCCAGAGGCGGCCATTTGAGAGATATCAAATTCAAAAATTGATGTAAACAAATCTACTTGGAATAAATTAAATGAATAAGATTGCCAATCGCCAAATTTTTTTTTAAAAAACATGAGTCCGTCGAATATGGGCAACCCTGTATATCGTACAAACATTTCAAATTTTAAGCAAAAAATTTTATTGTTGAATGTAGCCACCTTTAGTATCGAGTCTGTCTGGGAAACACAAATGTGGCCAATCAAAACTACATTGAATTTAAGTCCGAAGAAGAGGGCGGAAATTTTTGTGAGAAAATGAATGAAAACATTTTCTTGCAAAAGACTTTGGTTTTCAAGGGCTTTATGGAACAGTTCAGTGTCCTGTTGAAACGCCCAATGATTTCTACAATTGTTTACATGCCCAAGAAAACAAATCATCGTTTAAGATCTTTCAACGGCAGATTCGTTGATTTAATTGTGCACCCTGTTGAATGAAGATGAGCTGTGATCATCCTGTGACAGGTATAGTGGTACAAACCCTTTCTGACGTGGGCGCTTGCTTTCGCAGAATAATTCAATGGCATAAATTGTCTTTTGATTTGCTCTAACCATACACTGTCGTTTTGTTTGTCTACATAGTGCTGAGCCGTAAAAATTGTTTCCTCAGAAAATTCCAAATTTTTTCCATCAAAAAAGTCATTTTCAAGCTTGCCACCAACATTCAAGTGTTTTAACACTTATGCACCTGTTACTCGAATTGTTTTTATGTTAAATTTTATATTTTTTTGGTATTTTGTAGAGCCTCGACCGTAGTTCATTATTTAATATCTGTCCCATGCTTCGAGCAGACACATTAAAATTTTTCGCCAATTGAGCTATGTTTTGTCGTGGATTACGTTGAATTCAGGTCTGCACTTTTCAAACGATATCTGGCGATGTTGTTGGTTTTGGATGCCCTTGTTTTTTTTTATGGTACTGGTTAGTAACGTTGTAACGTGTAATGGTCTAAAACACAAACGTTCTGTTCGCACGTAAATGCTCTAGCTCATTAATAATGGTTGGTTGCGATTCTCCAGCCAAATACAAAGCAATAACACTGTTGTGTTTGAATTCCATTTCGATATCTTTTTTCAGCTGCGACGTAAAGCGATATGCATCCATATGCTTGTAAACAACATAACACTCTGACGCTTGTGAAAAAATGAGCGCGCTGTCACTAGCCGTTTTGGTGCTACAGCAGCGTGAAATTGGTAACATTTTGAGCACCTACTCCTGTAATTTCGCTTCAAAGAAATGTCAATTGATTCTGAAAGACTACAGTATACATCGGTTAGAACATGCTTTGCTTACTCATCATTCGATTTTTATTAATAAAATTTCATTTGGAGATGGCGGTCGATGATACATTGCAGGATAACCTTCTTTTGCATTCAAACCGCAAAACCCCATATGTTTGTGTATTGTATGAGTTATTTCACTGAGTAGTTGGATATATAAATAAAATGTGTAACAGTAAGATTCAATCACAAAGGCGTTGGCAAAAAAATACAAGCTGAAATCAACTATTCGCTCCACTCGTTTACTAATCACTAATAGTATAATATTGCATCATTCATTTCACTGCTTGCTCAACAATTTCGTTCATTCGTTTCCAAAATTCCTGAGCTAGAAGTTGTAATACAAGTCTGCTTTAATCAAAATATCATAGGTTGATAATACGATAAATTGCTGGAGCCATTGGAATAATATCTGCTGAGCTGGGTCTAATTCCGCTTTTCACCCATAATGGAACCTGTTACATTTGATTTGATACAGAAGATCCAACACTAGGCTTAAAGAAGATGGTCTACTTGGGTTATCCTACAAAAGCTCTCAAAATCCCCGCACCCAAATTGGTTAACTTTTAAGTACTTTGGCTAAGTTATCACTTCAAAACTATTGGCGTGTAGCATATATTACAGACAGTGGTATACACTCGAACTGTTGACGTCTCAAACTACTGTAGTGACTAAATGGCTAATGACAGCGCGCTCACAGTTTGACAAGCATCATTACAAGCTTATGAAAGCATATTTTTTTACGTCGCATTTGGAAAAATTTTCGAAATGGAACTTAAGCGCAGCAGTGCTATTGCTTTGTATTTAGCTGATAAATCCTAGCCAGCCGGCATTAAGGCTACGGAGTTTATATTTGACCAAAAATGTTATACATCTAGTCAGTACACTTTACAATGATGCAGGTAGTATCAAAAACTGCTATGGAGGTGAACATCCAAAAACTACAACAACATCGTCTGAAATGGTCAGAATGGTGAAGGCCACAATACAAAGTAATTCACGACTAAGCGCAATTCAATTGGCGAAAATTTTCAATGTGTCTGCTCCATGGGGCGGGCGCATACTAAAAAATGAATTACGATTGAAGCTCTACAAAATATCAGATACGCCTGCACAAAAGGCAGTCCGCTTAGCAAGAGCAAAAATGTTAAAGCACTTGCATGATAGTGGCGAACTTAAAAAATTGAGCTTTTTTTACAGCTCAGCTATATAGTGTAGTGTAGTATAGATAAACAAAACGATAGTGTATGATTAGAGTGCAAAAGGCAATTTAGGCCAGCGAATTGTGCCTGCGAAAGCAAACGCCTGCACCAGTGTTGGCTTGTGCCGCGGTAACCGCTGCAGGATGTTTTTCGACGCATTTCCATTCAACAAAGCGATGGGTAAATCATCGAATTTAACGGGAAAAGATTTTTTACCTTGGGCACATAAACAATTTGGTAGAAACCTTTGGACAAGAATCGGCACCATCCCATAAAGCCTGTGAAACCCATCGCTTTTAACAAGAAAAAGCTCTCAGCTTCATTTCTTCGCAACAATAGTCATCATATTCTACGAACTTAAAAGTAATGAATTTTTCCATATAAGGCGATCAATACACTAAGCATCGCTGTTCGCCGAGAATGGGGAAATACGCCATGAGGCCACATTCGTGCAGCGTGGAAAGCCTTCCCGAACAGGACACTATTCTGTTATTCGCGCTTAAAAGTAGCTACACCCAATAATAATAAAATATTTTTCTTAAAATTTGAGATATATCAACACCTACTGAAGTTGTTAAATAAAAAAAAATCAAAACTAACGAAATTACAGTATTTTTAATTGCTAACACTTTGAGCATCGATTGCTGTATTGCCAACAAAAATTGCTTCCTGTTATAGAAATTAATTTATTAACGATTGCGTGGGATACCGTTTAAATCAAAAAAAGTAGTAAGCAGTATTTCGTAATTGGTACGAGTACCACAACACCGTCATCGTTCGTTTGAACTGAACGAAAGTATTAAATTCGTATTTCGCAACAGAGTGCAGGACACACCTCCGTTATGTACGAAAGTTAGTAGGGGCTAATGACCGATATTCTTTAGTTTAATTTATTGAATGAATTGATGGTTCGCTAGCTGTTTGGGAGGGACCTTGGGCAGGCTGCAAATTCATGTGTAAGAAGAAATATACCACACACATCAGCACTTCGTTGTCATTTATTGCTGGCTATGTCTTGTGGAGGTCGTCTGGTGATCATGATGACGATACGAGCGATGACATGGCTGTTCGCTGACGGCATTACTATCGCAGTGCGAATTATATCCGCTGCTGTCATTCCACATTGTGCTAAACACAATATCATCCTCATTTCGTACACAGTTCGTCCCCGCCAACCCCACCCCCATTCTTATGGCCGCGGCAGCCACGATTACGATGAAACTTAGTCCACGCCGAATTCTCAGTGTGGGGGGACTGTTACTGTGACTGAGAGTGGCTGTTGCTGTGGCGTCTTTAATGGTGGTGTTACTGTGACTGTTTGATTTTATTTATGTTTTTTGTTGTGTCATAAGATGATGGTGATATATTTATTAATGTGATTGCATATGGACTCTACATAGCCACACACACACACATACACATGCATTCATACATATGTATATGTAAATATGTAATCATATGTGCATTTAACATCTGCATGTTTTATGTTGCATACTTCTGATAACAACCTACCAAGTCAAAGATGTTTTGTCATCGACCCATTGCTGCAACAACTTGAGGCACTCAAATGATTGCCAGAGAAAGCTTTTTTGACTTTATTTGTCCCTCGCCATCCATGTCCAAGTGCCAACACTCAATCGCATTATAAGCAGCGCTTAAGCGGATGCTTCATCAAAATGAAATTTCAAAATTATATTGCATATATATCACACATGTTCACTTGCATGTGAATCCGCTACGTAGTACACTGGCGGCTCGACTAGTGCAACTAAAAACAAGCGGACAGACGCTGCATCATAATTTGCCAGAATAAATCATAAAGATCGAAAAGCACAACTTTTTTGAATATTGTTTCAACTACATCTAAATGTGCAGAATTCGTCTCTCTATTCGGAAATTTCAAACTGGAAGATAATTGCCGAGATATGTTCGAAATGTGATCGCTTTATCGAACATTATTTCAAGCACATCTTAATGTGCAGAATCCAACTCAGCTTTCAGATGTTTCAAATTGGAAGATAATTGTCGAACAATGTTCGAAATGTGACCGCTTACAAGGAAAAACGACTTAATTCGGTATGCATCGAATATTGTTTTTGTAGATCTTAATGTGCTGAATCCGGTGCTGCTTTTAGAAATTTCAAATTGCAAGATATTTGCCGAACAATGTTTGGAATGTGATCGCTTCCAAGAAATAACGACTTAACTCTGTATTTATCGAATATTGTTTCAAGTACATATTAATGTGCAGAATCCGCATCTGCTTTTAGAAATTTCAAATTGCAAGATAATTGCCGAACAATGTTCGAAATGTGAAGGGAAAAACGACTTAACTCCGTACTTATCGCACATTATTTCAAGCACATCTTAATGTGCAAAATTCAGCTCAGCTTTCAGAAATTTCAAATTGCAAGATAATTGCCGAACAATGTTCGGAATGTGAACGCTTACAAGGAAAAACGACTTAACCCTGTATTTATCGAATATTGTTTCAAGTACATATTAATGAATCCGCAGTATCCACATCTGCTTTCAGAAATTTCAAATTGCAAGATAATTGCCGAACAATATTCGAAATGTGGTCGCTTATAAGGAAAAAACGACTCACCTCTTTTCGAAATGTGATCGCTTACAAGAAAAATCGACTTAACTCTACCTAGTCCTGCCATATGTTCTGTTACAAATATAAAGCGCGATAAAAAAAAAACAATATTCATATTGTATTCAATATTATTTCATTTATTAGAAGACAATATTGGTTATTAAAAAAATTGTATTCACTCGAATTGACCGCCTTTTGCTTTAACACAAGCTTTCAAACGGTGTGGCCATTGGGCTATAGCCGCACGTACGATTTCTATGGAGATCGAGGACGCTGCTCTGGTTAATGCTGTTTTAAGGCTTCCCAAATTTCTGTGGGGAGTCTTGCAAGCCATATTATCCAATTCTGACCACAAAGCATAATCCAGTGAATTGAGATCTGGACTCCCTGATGGCCAATCTTCTGCTGCTATAAAGCCAGGAATATTGACTCTGAGCCACTCCTGCGTGGTTTTAGCTTTGTGCGCAGGAGCAGAGTCCTGTTGGAAGATCCATCTACGTCCATTGAAAAGGGTATTGGTCAAACCCTTCTCAACACCCTCTAACACATCTTTTTGGTAAAACTTTGCACCAGTTTTTACGCCCTTTTCACAGAAATGGAGGGATGTGACACCATGGTGGGAGACCCCCCACCAAACCATTACGGAAGAGGAATGATGGCCACGTTGAACCCTTGGAACAACTTTTTTCGCTTCCTTAAATGAAGTGGCATAAATCTTGTAATTTTGTTTGTTGAAAACTTCTTCCACGGTAAAAATTTTCTCGTCCGTAAACAGAATGTTTTCATGGCCATTGTCCGCGTGCCACTGCAAAAGTCGCTTGCATCTTTCCAGCCTAATTTTTTTTAGCTGAGGAGTTAGAAGATGCCCCGTGGACCGACGAAAGGCTTTCATATGCTGATCATCCCGAATCAGCCTAGACATGGATCTGGTTGATATATCCAATTCTTTGGACATGATTTTCTGCTTTCTAAGGGGATTTCTCCGAATTCTTTCACGCACTGCCTTTACTACCGCACTCGTATGGACAACGCGCGGGCGACCACTTTTTTGGCCTGTCTTCTATTCCAGACAATTCGCCGAAGCGAGCAATAGCACGATAAACGAACATGCTTGATATTCCGAGTGGTTTTAGCAACTCGAAAATTTGGCCAGCACTCTTCCCGCACTTATGCAACGCTATTACGCCGACTCGATTCTCTTTAACGCCCCACTCCATGTTAATAGATTGCAAACTGAAACCAAACTGACTAGTATTCTTCACTAATCAGTGCATGTGTTCTGAAAAAAAAGTTAAGGTTTCTATTCCCGCAAGAAGTTTTGAACGATAAGCGCTGGAAATTGTGTAACAGAACATATGGCAGGACTATGTATATTCGTGGAATATGGTTTCAGGTAGATCTTATCGTGCAGAATCTGGCTCTGCATTCAGAAATTTCAACTCTGAAGTATTAACTCTGTATTTATCGAATATTGTTTTAAGTAGATCTTAATGCGCAGAATTCGGTTCTGTTTTGTTTTACTCCAATATGGAAAGTGGAGTCTAGCATTGTAGACGTATTTTACTTGTTTACATGCTCTGGGCTACGTCAAAGACCGTGTTTATGCGGATAATCCCAAAACGTTGAGAATTTGCAAACCAACATTTGTCAAGTTATCGCCGAGAAACCACCCGAAATGAGAGAAAAAGTTTTCGAAAACTACCTCAAAAGGATCCACTACTGCAACCCAGCCAGAGGCAGTAATTTAAATTTTATTTCGTACATAATGCCAAGGTCCAAGTATTTTAATTAACTAAAAGTTTCATCGAAATCATAGCTTTATGTGTGCTTCATTAAACTTTACTTTTGAAACCGAAAAATGGATAACCCGGTATTTTTGAAGCTGGAGTAATTTGAATGCTAAACTGTATACTAGTTTTTTCAATTATTCTCACACAGTATAAACTTCGGGTCGCCTGAAAACCATAATCGAGTCATTTCTGTATGTATTCATATTCATATAAATACATCACACATTTCATGTTCATCCGTTTACTTCTGGATTGCATACATTCGTACATGCATGTAGTAATAGGCTTATTCACACACACACACACATACACACGCAAACATGTCCATAAGTTTGCAGCAACATGCAACGCGGCGTACCAACGAAAGTCTTCAGGAAGTCTCCTCAGATAAAGAAAATAAAGTAAACATACTGATGTATACATACATATGCATATATGTATGTATGCACAATTACAACTATTACAGTTCTACTGTGGCTTTATCATACGTATTGTTTTATAATTTTATTTGTACATGAAAAAAAAAAAACGCAATTGCCTACACATGATTAAGATACTTGAACAAATTCAGACACGAAACGATTAAACATTTTTTATGAAATTTTTAGGCGATTTATTTATTACACTTTGATTACATTAAACACGACGTAACCATAACTGAAGAAATGAAGAAATTTATAACACAAAACAACCAAATAACATCCCAGCAAAAAAATTGTGACCAATTGTGACGAAGTACTTGATCCACAAATGCTACCATTTCGTTGCTCGATTACTTAATGCATTCCAAGTGATTTTTAAGGAGCTTTTCTTTTTAAATAATCTATACGTCCAAATACAATCGTGGCAGTATTATTTACAGGAAACAGTTTTGTTAGGGTCTATGAAAACGTGCAAAATTCTCTTAAAAGAATGTATTAGAAAGTCTCGTTATATGAAAAACGATGTCAAGATGCCCTGTAGGAAATGTCAGTAGTGAATCTGTACTGACTCACTATTGACATTGTCACCAGTGCTACTGACCAGTTATACCCCATGTAATGCTCTCTACTGTTGACATTTAACATGTGCTTGTCATTGAGAATGTACCACTGACAGCGGTATTATACCTTAGACTAGTGCGTTCCTCTGGGGCCACTTGGAGACATTAAAACCAGAGATTCAGTAGTTCATTTTAGCAATTCTGGGCTACACTTCTGCAAATTTTTTTTCGCACTACAAAATATTATAAGAAGTAAACGAGGTGTAATCAAAAAATAACCGTTATTTTCGAATTTCGTGAGCTACGTGCGAGGTGTGATAAAAAAAACGTTTTTTTCAAATTTCGTGAGTTACGTATGTTCGATTTTCGCAATGTTTTTCTGTTATGTTGGTACACATGTCTGTTATATATGTGGACAATATCAGCCATTTTGGATTGTCAGTTTGTTTTTGACAGATAAAAAGGTTAGTCGTGTTTTGGTGTGCTCTTCGATTTTTTACTATTCGAAAAAATGGATCAAAGAAACTGTATTAAGTTTTGTATAAAAAATTAAATTAAATGTGCAAGGACATTTGAAATATTGACTGTGGCGTTTGGAGAGTCTACTATGAGCAGAACACAAGTTCAATTGTGGTATAACCGGTTTAAGGAAGGCCGAGAAGATGTCAATGACGATACTCGTCCTGGTCGCCCGAGCACGTCAACAATCGATGAAAACATTGAAGCACTGAAGAAAATGATTTTGGATAATCGTCGTATCACTATTAGAGAGGTTGCTGATGATGTTGGCATAGCGTGCGGCAGCGAAGATTGTTCCAAAATTGCTAAATTTTGAGCAAAAACAACGTCGCATGGACATCGCTCAGGAGCTGTTGAACGTCGTCAACGACGATCCAGATATCCTCAAAAAGGTCATAACTAGTGACGAATCAAGGGTGTACTCGTATGGCTATGACATTGAAACCAAAGCCCAATCATCCCAATGGAAGCGTCCTGAAGAGCCAAAACCGAAAAAAAACACTCAAGTTCGGTCAAATGTGAAGGATTTGCTCACTGTTTTCTTCGATTGCAATGGCGTGGTGCGTCACGAATTCTTGCCACAAGGCCGTATGTTCAATAGGAATACTGCCTTGAAGTTATGCGCCGTTTGCGCGAAGCAATTTGTCAGAAACGCACAGAATTATGGAAAAATCAATCATGGATTTTGCACCATGATAACGCATCAGCTCACACATCGATGCTTGTGCGTGAGTTTTTGGCCAAAAACAACTTGGCTCCCGCTGACATTTTCCTCTTTTCAAAACTGCAGACACCGATGAAAGGAAAGCGTTTTGATACGATTGAGGAGATAAAAGAAAAAGCGAAACAGGAGCTGTTGGCGATACCAAAAAGCGCATTTCAGAAATGTTTCGAGGATTGGAAAAAACGCTGGCATAAATGTATTATATCTGAGGGGGATTACTTTGAAGCGAACAAGATAGTTATTGATGAATAAATAAATACTTTTTGAAAAAATTGAAAATAACGATTATTTTTTTATCACACCTCGTAAATTCAAACAGGCGCATTTATTTTGATATAGTTGTACATTTTATTAGAGAAAAATTTCTTCAAAAGAATTCCCAAACTTTTAAATAATGGGATTCCATTGATATTTATATCTATTTTAATTTCCTCGTAGTTTTTCAAAACATATCCAAGTTTTGTTAAATAAGTTTTTATTCGTAGAAGGCAATAAGTTCCGGGAAAAACTTTTGTTATTGCAACTTGACGCTTCTTTCCCAACAATGCTGCTGCTGAAAACAGAACCTCCAGGCCTTCCTCCTGTAATATTGCCAACAGCTTCTCCAAACATTTTCTGGTAGGTACTGTCTCAATATATAAACATTTTTTTAATTTTTGCACTAAATTCAATTCAGGAGGAATACAAAAATCGTCACAATGGTCTTCAGCAGACTCCTCTAAATCAAATCAGTCAAGTTAGCACTTTCATTAAAAAGTGCGTCTTTTTTGTCACCAACTCTGTTTTTGTATAAACTTGCTGGTTTTTTCACAGGTCTTTTGTAATTTCTTTTGCTCATTTCATATATATTTAAAAGTAGACGTTAAATTTCTTTTTATATTTACTTTTATTTATTTTTTTTATAAAACACTTTAATTTTGCGCGCAGCCACGTTTGATGTCAACAAAACAAAATGAACAGTACTAAATAAGAAGAAGCACAGCTGTACAGCTGTAAAAAATTTGTCTACTCATCAAAATGCGAACTGTAGACGCTGCTTTGACAATGTCACCAAGATTGTCGACAAGAGTGGTGACTTGGAGACACTTGATCCCAGTCTTCCTACAGGGTGATCTCCCATAGATTTATTTATTTATTTTATTATTTAATGTTTATGTATAGTATGCGACAAAACATAAGCATAAACTTGTTCTTAAGCTTAGATCCCACTATCGGCGCACATAGCAAAATATGTACCGATTTTTATTGTGCTACATCGGTGCGTTTGACAAGGATTTGGGCAATTACTTTTTGAGCAGTCACATTATCATCGCATATTGTGCTATTTGTTTTCGGTACATGTCGGCCGGAAGAAAAATTTGTGCATAATCTGCAAAACGTGGTCACACTATCAGCGCATTTTTTGAGAAATTGAATCATATGTTTTTTGTTTACATGTCTTCGCTGATTGATTTACAAAATTGAAAATCAATTTCTTATTTTACAGCATTAAAGCGGTGTAATAAAAAAGGTAAGCAAAAAAATAGTACAATAGTACTCGTGGCCTTTTCCTTTTGTTTTCCGGGTTTGATGTAGACAATTCTTCAAAACTTGTTTCGCCTTCTAAAATTTCGTAGTCTGAATACATTTTTAATGATTTTTTTTGTGACTACGCGTATTCAGTTTTAATTTTCATTTTTGTGCTTCTTCCGCTTTTCTTGTGTTTACAAACAGTGTTGTTCTTAAAAATCGGCGCTAATTGTTAACTTTGATCGGTGTGCAAGTGGCCGATAAAAATTGTCGCATTTTTAACAATTTTATTGTTCCACTTTATGTACAGAGTGTTCACATTATCGGTGCAACAGGGTTGTATTTCATTATTTTTAGTCAGCACGATTTCGGCACAGATTGTCCCATTTTGACAAATGTTGTGCGTTCCCACTATCGGCCTATTGAATTTTACAAAAATCGGTACATTGCGCCGATAGTGGGATCCCAGCTTTATACTCGCATCATAGAAAAACTTACAGGGATGCTAATTTTCATTTCAATTTTCATTTATTTATTTTCCCATATTTTATTTTATTTTTAGAATTTTTTGTATGAAAATACGGCTAATAACAAGTATTAAAATTAAAAAAGAAAAAAGGATTACACTAAAGATAACATCCAGTAACATTTATTGTAAGAAAATTTTAAATACATCATAGTGTTGTTTCGCGTAATATCACTTCGCAGTTTAGGACCGTTGATTCCCATAAACAGATTGTCGTCCGCGACCAGACAATACTTCGATTGATAAAAAATCCCTTTGTATCAGCAAGGTCGATTGCAAATCAATTAGAACTTTAATAAGATCGATTCAAAGAAGAGCTGTTGATGATGGACCATTTATTTCTGTGAAAAAAACTTGCTAGAATTGAATTTGCAAAGCAGCACTTGAACTTGGGGACCATCAAATGGAAGACCGTATTTTCCTCTGCTGAGTCCAAGTATAATCTGAAAAGTTCTGATGGATTTAAACTAGTACGCAGACCTAAAGGACAACATCTAAATTCTCATTAGACTAAAGGAACGATAAAACATAGTGGAGGAAACTGAAGTACGCCCAAATGGAAGATCGTATTTTTTCTCTGCAAGTATATTCTGAAAAGTTCCAACAGATTTAGACTAGTACGCAGACCTAAAGGGCAACATCTAAATCTTCGTTATACTTAATTGACGGTAAATCATAGTGGAGGAAACTGGAGTACCATCAAATGGAAGACCGTATTTTTCTCTGCTGAGTCCTCCAAGTATAATCTAAAAAGTTCCGATGGATTTAAACTTGTACGCAGGCCTAAAGGGCGACATCTAAATCTTCGTTATACTAAAGGAACGATAAAACATAGTGGAGGAAACTGGAGTATTACCAAATGGAAGACCGTATTTTTCTCTGCTGAGCTCAAGTATAATCTGAAAGTTTCGTTGGATTTATACTTGTACGCAGACCTAAAGGGCGACATCTAAATCTGCGTTATACTAATGGGACGATAAAACGTAGTGGAGGAAACTGGAGTACCATCAAATGGAAGACCGTATTTTTCTCTGCTGAGTCCAAGTATAATCTGAAAGTTTCGATGGATTTAGACTTGTACGCAGACCTAAAGGACAACATCTAAATCCTCGTTATACTAAAGGGACGGTAAAACATAGTGGGGGAAACTGGAGTACCACCAAATGGAAGACCGTATTTTTCTCTGCTAA
>JAHXMU010027730.1:12781-40050 GCA_019455685.1 Philornis downsi | reverse complement strand
TGATTTTTTAATAATGTTCGGAGAGGATACAAAATGCAAAAAAAAAAACATAAAAATATGGACTTTTTGAAATAAAAACAATATGAATACTCTCTCTCTCATATGATCGAGAAGAAGGATAATGTGTGCTCGAGATTACAAATGAGTAAAGTTAAAAAGGAAAATTTTTATTTATTATGATGTGTTGTATAGAGAAGTGGAAGAGTAACAAAAAAGAAATTAACCCAACATTATTAGAGTGACGTAAAAATTATTGAAAAAATTATTTAAAAGTGATGTGAGAACACATTCAAATGATCGCATGATAGATTTTATAAATCACAGTAAAACAAAACAAAAAAAAAAAGAAGAACTAAATTATTATTGATCGGATGTGAGATTGCATTAAAACAAAAGGTCATTATCAAAAACTAAATATAAGGACCAAATTGATGATGATGGTGGGGGGCAGTGATAATTATTGATGGTGTAACAACAAGTGACACATAGTGCTAGTGATGATAATGACAATGACAATGACAACATACAAATAGTAAATGCGGATACTCAAGATACGGATGATGAGATGCTTAAATCTATATATGTACCTATCTATCGGTATTTTAACATAAAAGGTTGTGTATGTATGTATGTATGTGTGTGTGTATACATATTAACGCAGTGTAGATATATTTATCTGTATATACCTACTATGTATCTAAAGCTGGCAACGTGCATAACTCAGAACTATAAACACGAATTACACGGATCTAAAGATTGTTCGATATACTCGTATTATAGCCTGTCTATGGGACAACTATGGGAATATTATCTCTGTAGTTATAATTCATGTTTAATATATTAAAGAGAATTCATAATACTTAATCTAACAAGTTAATATCAAGTTGAACAACATAAAATATGAAACTTATACAATTAAATAATAAACATATAGAAAAAAAGCATATAAACATGCGACATACATAAAATTGAAACTATCATTCAAGACACTCACGCATGCGCTTTAAAACAAATCATAGAAATTGTCGCATAACAACAAAATTAAAATTAATTTGCACAAATAAAACATTGTTTCCACAGTACGAAATTTGTTTAGACATTAAAATGTGTATGCTCTTGGAATTCTTGAAACAAAGCATACGCAGAAACAAAATAAAATTTCAAGAGATTCTGAGAAATAATCTATTGTTGTCGACTAAAAACTGTAAACCATATGTCTCGATGATCTCATTAGTTTTCTTCCCATTTAATGTGTCTGATGACGCCATAAAAATGGCAACAATACAGAAAATGTACTTAACGTTACAGGGTTTGTATTTGAACATTCACGACAGTAACATAATTAAAATATTGCCTTGTGGATTAACGGTAATCATATTTATATACACCAAAAGAAATGATCAATGATCCCGATGATCCTGTGAAATAAGGAGAACAGTATTGATAAAGTACTATTCTCTCTCTATATTCTAGAATTCTTAATCACTAAGTTTCTGTGCCTTAAAAGCTTCAGTAATTTAACAATCGGACGAGGCACGCCTGAAATTTTGTATAGATCTGCAGAGCCAGCAAAAAACATTTCATCATGGTTGGAACCCCAGATTGTGCATGGAATTGAGGGTCGAACAACACGAACATCTACAGGGAATGCCAAAAATGTCAAAGTAAAAAAAAAAAAACACAGTGGGTTGTGTGAAAGCTTTTTATTACATTCAGTAAGTGAGGAGGATATACTGTTTGTTGACGATTCCGAAATTCAATTTGGAAAAGTTTTTCTGGGCTCAAATTAAACTGCTCAAAGTTGTCACTCACATGACTGCATGCGGCACATAGAGGTGACTGCCGTTTAAAAGATGTTAGATGGTAGTACCGCCGACATATGAATGATAGTCGGGGACTCTTTTTTAGTTTTGACATTTGAACATTGCATATTTAGTTGCAGAAATTTGAAATGTTTTTAAAAGCTGATAGTAATTTTGCTAGCAATCGAACCTGACACTATTCCAATTGGTAATCTTTGTTACCTCCATTGGGATAGACTTTCCCGACTTCTAAAACATAACTAGCGTCATCTTCAACAAAAACCATGTGCTACTTTTGTGTACGCTAATGCTGTACACGTCTTGTATCGAAAACTACGGGATTGCACCAAGTATGAGGCTCTGCTTGACTGGTGACAACAACTATTTTGGAATGATTAACGATTTCATCTGCCTCGGCTCTGCTATCTATAATGTCGATAGTATTGCTTGCATTATGAATTATTATTATTACGGCCAAATCAAGGGATTTAATGGCAAAGTCTACTGTTGACGAACAAAAATTCGACTTTGTCAGACACTAGTTATACATACCATATTCTACTTTACGGTACGGATTCATGGGTAGTGATCCAAAGCAGGTGAATCAATTCGATAGAAAAATACTCCGTAAAATATATGAAATCATCACCATCGTATTAATCATGGGCTGTACACCGACAGCGAACTGCGACAGCTGGGTCATGGTGGATGAAACTATTTTAGAACGAAAAGTTTTCGACAATAAAAGCGATGTGTGCACAGTGGATAGCTATCAAAACTCTGTTGGATAGAAGAGTCATTTTTGAGACTCTAGCAAAACTATTTGTGCAACAAATTAGAGAAGAAGCGCAGAACACAGAACCACTCCGAATACTTTACTCCAAAAATTCTTGCATTAAAATTTTATCTAAATAATTTACAGCCCTGCATCGTTTTCGTTTTTCTATACCTCAATTTAGAACCAATTTCTCTACAAGCTCCTTAATATGGTATAAAACTATAAGGTGGCGTAAAATAGTCATTCTATCGCCCGACCAGACAGCTCCAGAATATTTTTTTCGGGATATTTGAAGTCTCTCTTTAAGAGAAATAAACCACAGATAGTAGCAGTCTAAAAATAGGGCATTGAAGGAGAAATGGCCTGAAATATTGTGAAAAGTGATGGAAAATGCTTTTAAAACTCGTGCTCGTAAAACTTACTAACAAACCTTAAAAGGAAAAAGGTTCCAAATGAATGAACAGTAAAAAAAGGTTCCAAATGAGCTGCGTTCACTAACGGAAACGATTGTTTTTTGTTTAATTTTTAAAAAGATTATAGACTTAGATTTTGGAATGATTACTTTTGCTCAAACTGCGGTGATAACTTCTGTCACCTTGTAGACAAAATTATTACACGTTTTTTAAGAGTGCAAAGCTCTATAACTTGTGGGCGCCTGTTTTTAGCCTTCTATTACGACAACTGATAATGCCATTTACAAAAATAACTACATCATCTAAAGCAATACGTAGTTCCTCGTAGGAGATAGCTAACTATAATACAATTAATATGTATGAAGCAAAATGATAAAGCTGTTTGATTAGAAGTAAAACTATACCACTGAAATATGCACAACCTGATAAATTCTCGTTGAATGCGGATTTTTGTATTTTTTTTAATTTCTGTGAACCGACATCGCCCTGCCCTGTTAAATATTACGACAGTTTCTAGGAAATCTTTGACTCGATGCCAAATTATAAAAACGACCATTAACCTACCTATCACTGTTTTCTGGGCTTACACGTGATGTTTTTCAATGTATTCAAATTCAAACCCTGGCATCGTAAGGAAATTAATTCAATTGCTCGAAATGAACATTATTTGTTTATGATAATCGCGAAAAATATTGTATGTAATTGTATTATTTGAAAATTCGTTATTAATTTTTAGTGGTATTATTGAAAAGGAACCTAGTATTCAAGAGTTAAACATAATGACCAAATTTTATGTATGACATATTAAAAAGAGGAGAACAATGTTTAAAATGGCAAAATGCTTTAGCACAGACAAACACGATATTAAAATAAGAAATGAAAAATAAACATAACATCATATATTCGAATAAAAATAGTTTAAAGTTGACTTACCTCTTCTTTGCTCTCTAAACGATCCTTAATGTGATTGCAAAACACAGGCAATAACACAGCCCGACATTCGGGCACATTGAACAGTTTAGAGTCCACAAAGTCTTTAATGCAACCCATTTTAGATTGTGTCAGGCGACGAGGGGGAAATTGTTTTAAAATATTCACAATGACAATGCTAGAAAAATTATGATTTTAATAATAGCATTATGTATTTTAATGGACTTTCCCGCTCACCTTAATCTCACTGGATCGAAAACCTGCATTAAGTCAGTGGCTATAATATGTAAATTTTTCAGCAAAGCTCCTTCCGATTTTAAGAGATCCGTAGGGCAAGCGATCATCTGAATAAACATTTCTAGTAATTCTGCATTTAAGATGATAGTAAACAAAGTTGAAATGAACAAAGTTAAGAGAAAACAATTAAGGAACCAACCGTGCAATTTATTAGAAAAATCTTCATAATCGGAATTTCCATTGATGGCTGAGAATAAAATGCGAGATCTAATGATGAATTTCATGACATAGTGCAGATACCTGGTGGTTTTGTACAAACGTTTAACTTCGATGCGTTCATCAATCTCAATTCCATCCGCGGACTTTTCGTTAGGTTCAATAGCCTCACGAATGTTCTTTTGCAAAACATCAATGAGTTTTCTAAAATCATAAAACGATGCGATGAAATGGTTTTGTTTTGTGGTTTAAGATTAAGGCTACAACTTACGCATACGCCAGGGTGGCCGAAAAGCTTTCATTTATGTACACATCCAAAACGGTAAGGAAATGCTGATATTTCAAATCCGACACCGTTTCGATGAGATGTATTATGCTCATAAACACTAATTGATCATACTTTTCCGGACTATCATTCTCCACCAGTATGTTGAATAAGGCATCCAATATGTCTTGTAAAAATTTCACAACCTCTTCGCCAGGTACATTGGACAAAGCATTAAGGGATTCTTCTAAAGTTTCCTTATGGGCCGACCAATTTAAAAGTCCCAAAAGACTTACTAAACAAATCAAATCAAAGTAAGATTATAGCTAAATGTGTCACAGTCTTCTGCAATGGTTTTACTTACCGCTCTGTGTCAGTTTCGTGCTGCAAAGATTCACGCCAATAACCATTTGATCTTTGAGGAGTAGTGTTAAACCAGTCGTTGACGGTTTTGTACCTTGCAGTTCTGTGATGGTGGCAGGCAACTCCATGTAGACATTGTTTGAATTAGATTTCTCTAATTTCTTGTGATCAATTTTGTAAACAGCTAAAGTATGTTGTCCTTGCTGTGATGGTATAGATCGAGAACAATGGAACCCAATTATTTCCGGAATATAATGGTATTTAAAATAAAAAATGCTTCAAATAATACCGCGTTGGTAATATACAGTAATTGCTCAAAAGCTTATGGAAGTGATTATTTTTGCAGATGTCCACACTACCTTCTTTGTATCCTTTATCACACAATTTATCCCTAATTATCATACTTTAAAATTTGGTAAATCTACAAAAATATCAACACATGCAATACACTGTAATATCTTTCGTATTACTGCTCTCTTGTTGTTAGCCACCATTGCGCCCGATTAAATTAAAGGACTTTGTTAAATCATTTAATGTTTTCCAGTAGTTTTTAAGTGGCTTGACTTCACTTTGCCTTGTCTAATTCAATTCTTTACCAGTTGCTCATTTTCTATCAAAATCATTCGAATAATCTTATACATCCCTTAGCCTAGTCAACGTAATTTTAATTCTTAATAGAAAGATGGAAATAGCATTCATGGTTGTTTTCTAGTATTGTCTAAAATTACTATGCGATTTTAGATTTCTTCAGGAGAAATGCCCACATTTAATTTGTTTAAAAATGGCATTGATTATGCTGTTTTTTTTTGTGGATACCATAAAATCAATCAATTCCCATCAAAATCTAAGTAGTCTAACACCTTCAGCTCTTCTAGGTAGTTACATTAAGTAGTTACATTGCAAGAATTTACCGTTATAGTTGTGCCATTGTCTTGCATTAATTTTATGTATGATAAACCAAAGGCTTTCTCCGATTTATCTTTTTGTTCGTTGGAGCTTCGATGTTTAAAAAGAAACTTCAAATGACACTGCTTGAAGTCATCGATAGGGATGTGAATCTAAGCGGGAGAAAGTAGATAAATTAATGTAAATTTTGTATAATATTTTATCATTCATATTACCTTAAACGTTTCCAACCACTTTGGCTTGTCGTCGTGGTAGTACACAACTGATTTGTATTCATCTATGGGCGCCAGGCCAGCCCCTATGCTCATAACCCCCGGCACGGTGTGACCCTGCTCGTTGCATACGGTAACTGTAACCTCTACGTTTTTTCTCTGACGTTTTGGCTATACGTGCAAACTCGCCGGAGCACAGAGTCAAATATAGGTCATTGCGCACATCGCCGGGCAAAATTACTTCGGGGAAACCCATTTTCCTGGCAATTGGCACGTTAGTATGAACCAGACGCGGAAATTCCTCTTTTATTTGCTTTATATCACCCTGAAGTACCTCAACAGTTACACACATGCGTGAATCAATCTTTCCCATATCTTTATTGGCTATTAATTTGCGCAGAGTACCGTCCAGGTTATCCTTTTCACACAATATAAATGGCATGTCCAGATTACCCTTAAAATCGTCAGGCTTATTAATAATGGGCGTTAGATCTTTGAAGGCCACGCCGAAGGGTCGCCTCATAATATACTCGCAGCCACTGAACGATCCACTAGAACTGATGGACAATTGCGAGTGTTTCTTGCTAGCGGCAGTCAACATTGTGCTAGTGATGCTAGTACGTTTCGAGTCGTTCTCCTTCATCTCCATGGAGCCAATGCGAACCACATAACAAACCAAATACATTTTGGAAATACTGACATCATTCTTACTAAGATCGGTGAATAGCACACGATTGTTATCGAATTGATCTATATCTCGGGCGATACCTGTGCGCGACCATTTCACCACATAATTTTCGCTAATGGGTCGATGCGATTCGCCATCGAATAGAGTAAATATTAAATCAGAGTCCTCTTGAAATTTACAGACGAAGGCGTTGACATGGAGCAGGATATTGTGCGAGAAGTTCTTGTAAGGTTTGGGACCGTGATGTATTGTCTGCGGGCGCTGTAATTGAACGGGGGATGAATGTTATTCGCAAATGACAGTTATTGCTCACAATAAATACTTACGTTAGCTTTTATGATTCGATTTACCGCACACATGTGGTGTTCATACAATTCGGTAGTGCATATCGTATTTGTGTCCAAAATATCACCGCTTTCATCGCGGACCACCATGTCTAATCCCAGCAAATTATTGCCGGTATCGATTTCCGAAGTGGCCGTCAGTTTGATGGTGCGAACTTCGTCCACCGGCAGGTTGCCGGATATTAAGAGAGCCCGATTGTTGTTCAAACTGTTCATTTTTGAGCGTATACTGTGAAAGTCGGGATGATTGGCCTGCATAAAAAAAAGCATTTCGATAAATTATTATAAATGATAATAAATCCAACTACAACTACAGCAGTAACAAAAAGCTAAGAAATGCCTCAGCAGAGACATCTAATCGCTATTGCAATATGAATGGACAGATAGACAGTTGAGTGACCGACAGATACTCTCAACTGACCCAATGAATGGACGACTTCTATGTTCGTTGTAATTCATTCACATCTAGTAACTGCAACTATCTTTGTTTAGGTATTGAAGCAGCGAATAAGAAACAAAAACCGCCTGTAAGAATTCATTCAGGACTCAAAATTATTTGAAAAACAGCCCAATTTGTAAAAAAAAAAAATTCAATTGTGCTTCAAAAATTGTGCTTCTTTTGGTGCACCAAAAAAAATATCTTTTAAACTGCATGATGAAACAATTCAAAGAGTTCATTTTGTCCGTCAATAACTCTATAAGAAGGGTTGTAGCTGGACAGAAAATGATGGATCTTTGGAATATACAATACATAGCCGAATCATTAGATTTAGGCTTCTTGCAAAATGAAAGGTTTTTATCCTTAATGTAAGTGGTATTAACTTACACCGTAGTTACAAGTTCTTTGAACAATTTCCTTGACAGAAGTGTGAAAACAAAGATAAAGATAAGATAAAAGTCGGGAATTATAGGTTTGGGATCGGAGAGCTTTATCCCAATAACCACCTTCTCGAGCAAGGTCGAGTACTAAGATGATATTGCTGAAACTGGAATTACAATCTAGAAGTGATTGCGATTACTGCTAATTCAAGATCTGTAACTTGTTCAAATTTGTTCAGAATATTTTATATGAAAATCTCTATCGTGGCAGAAATAATTGCTCACAATTGCAGTAAGTTGCTTTTAGTGATATTTCGAAGAGTTCACTCCAAGCACAAATAATTAATTAAAACAGGGCTTGTGAACAATTAGAAATTAGCCCGATTGAGTATATCAAAGCTTTAACGATTTTAAATTTTTTTAAAACAATTTTTTTTAAACAATATTTTTAGAAATTTGTCATAAAGATTAATAATTTTTCTGCACAGTTTTCGTTCAGTAATATAGAGTTATCCATTTTTCGGTTTCAAAAGTAAAGTTAAATAAAACCCATATAAAGCTATGACTTCGATGAAACTTTTATTTCATTATAATGACGCCTCTGGATTGGTTGCAGCAGTGGAGCCTTTTGAGACAGTTTTCGACCAATTTTTCGCACATTTCGGGCGCTATCTTGGCGACAACATCACAAGTGTTGATTTTCAAGGGCTCCAATATTTGGAGATTATCCACGGAAATACGGTCTTTGTTGTAGCCCTACAAAAATTAGTCCTCCAGCGTCATTTTCCAAAAATACGGCACAATGACACCTCCTGATCATACTGCGCACCTAACAGTCACTTTTCTCGCAATAAAATGACTTTTCCAAATACAATCACTTCTGATCACAATCACGATTTTGCTTGCTGATAACCGCCAAGCGACAAATGAGTTTCATCGCTGAAAAAAAATTTTGTTAGAAAAATCAGCACTGAAAGCCTGTAGCTGTGGCACCTACGGCGTTGTGAATGGTCAGCTGGCTTTAATTGTTGCGTGAGTTGAATTCTATGTGGATGGAGGTGCAAATCCAAATCCAAAATACGCCATAACGAGTCGTAAGATAGGCCCAATTGCTGAAAATGCCGTGAAATCGAAAAATTCATTAGCAGAAGCGATATTTTCTGCAGCGCGTATATTGCGATGACGCCCATGCATGACCACATCTGTAACGCTTCCAGTCTCTTCAAATTTCTTTATAATCTTGATTATGGTAGGTCGATTATGATGACCATAATCACCATGGACACGATTGAATGATCAATTTTGTAGTAGGTTTTAACTATTTTTACGCATTCTTTGGTAGTTAAACGATCCATATTCGTAAATTTTAAACTTTTCACTGAATAAATAACACTTCAGATGACAGGTATTTAATAGCTGACAGCTTTGCCAGACCGGCGGTTTTTAAATCTGTATTCTGTATTAGCTGCATCAGTTTTATATGGTGGTGGTGATTCAAAAGTTGGCTTTCAATCGAACAAAATCTTTTTCAGCGATGAGCCATTTCTCAACAAGCAAAGTTGTCGCATATGGGACTCGGAGAACCCAGAAGTGAAAAGTGGAAAAGCCATTGCATTACGAAAAAGTGACTGTTTGGTGCGCATTATGGCTTTAAGGTGTCATTGGGCCTTATTATTTTTTAAATAACGATGGAGGATCCACTGCTGCAACCAATACAGAGGCAGTAATTTAAATGACATTATATTTCATACATAATGGTAAGGTCCAAGCATTATAATGAAATAAAAGTTTCATCGAAATCATAGCTTTGTGTGTGTTTTCTTTAACCTAACTTTTGAAGCCGAAAAATGGATACTCATACGAGTAAATATAGAAAACTTACAAATCGCATTCCCTAAATTTCAAACAGCTTTCAAGTAAATGACAATTAAAGGCATAGCGCCGCCAGAGTAGCTAAGAGCTACTTCGAAGTGCGATAGCGCGACCGGGCAGCCTATTTGGTTCGGAATTGAGAATCATCCATGCAGCAATATAAACTTTACTAGGAAAAGCGTCACCTAGACTCTTCTATCACAGATCAATCCAATCTGAATGATTCGGGGCATTGTTCATTTCATGTTGTTTCATTTTAATACAGTATAACACACTTATAGCGGGCATGGTTATTACGAATTATGCTTATAGCGAATGCTTTTTTTACTCTATTATTTAGAAAGAATATTCTTAAAGCGGACTATTTTTATAGAGCAAAATGTTTGTATAATTTGCCACTACTGTAATAAAAAATAGAAATTCTCTCGATCCAAATAATTTCATGTGAGCTCTTCTAACGCTCAAGTAACCAGTCGCTTTAACCAAAATGTCAACCAAACACAAAGTTGATGAATTTAGAAATATTTACTTTGATCTCTGTTAGTTTCAGTCACTTTTAGGATACACAAAGACCATTCGCCGTCAATAAGATTTAGATATGGATTTGTGTTTAAGATGAGTGGAAACAAATGACCGTCAAATAGGTTAAAAAATACTATTTCCATTTTTTTAAATATCCAAAATTACTATACTATTGCCACCGATCAGCAACTTGGAAAGTCCGTATTTGTTAAATACTAATCTAAATAAATACAGAACAACACATTAATATTTATTAAATAACCCCTGGAAAATGTCAACTTATTGTATTAAATAAAATATTAAAAACAAATCGAGCAAATAATACAAATCAATTACATGCATGTCAAAGGTCAACTATACATACAAATAGTATGTATGATTTGTATATAATAGTATAGTGGTATGGTCTATGTAGAAATAGGATGATTAAAAAATATCACACTGAACAATGATATATAGATTACAGATGCGTTCGTAAATCTCAGCGGGCAGAACGGTGTAAAATATTTCTTGCGCAGATCATTAGATTTGGAAAGTGTCACACACATATCAATTGGAAACTACACTTAAACCTACCAACTGGTAACAAATTTCTGCAACTCTATAACCACCACAGTGTTCGAACTATATAATCCAGGTCGGTCGCATTTATTTTTGCAAATTATATTTGTTATTTTACACAGAGGAAACTCACCAGATAATATTGTTTTAATATACTTCCCCACTCCAGTAGCACTTTTGTTATTTCCTCAACAATCTCAGTTCGCTGAATACAATATTCGCCATTGACAATTTTATATTCGCACAAATGAATGTAGGTTTTGGGAAATATGCCGCGCTGCTCTTTATTTCTGCAAAGGAAATTATGAAAAAAAAAAATAAATAAAATTAAATTAGTTTAAAATGTATGTTGAGTGAATCAATTAAATGAAATTGTGTGACATGTGACGATGATGGCTGGCAACGGTTAGGCAGATCGCAGCTCTACACAACATGATGGAGAACGCCAGTTCAAAGAGCACAATCGAATTCAAATTTTGTCATCAACATGTTTGCTTAACAACGAATGAACTTTTTGGGAAAGAAAAGAAAGACTGTTCAAGATGGCAATAATAATCGAGATGTCACATAAAATGTATTAATTGACCTTCAATGTTAACCCCCTCGTCGTTTTATATTTTTACAAAACACTGTTAATAGTATTGATAACGAATATTAGCTCTACAGTGACGTTTGTTAATGACTCAAATTATTCACTTAATGCCTAACAGTTATGAAAGCTACTACTGTGATAAATTGCGATATTTGCGAAAAAAAATCAACAAAATGTTCATTACATTACAGGATGTTAATTCTTGTATTCACATATTTTTAAAACCAATAAACTCTCAACGTCCTGATCCCTCTCCTCCAAAGATCTTCTTTCCGTTTTATAGCCTTTTTAAAGCGTCTAGAAGAATAAGCGCAGGTTCCTCAATATTACAAAAAGTGATGCGTCTGGACTACATCTATCGGAATGGAAAAGAAATGAAGATAACTGTCGTCTACAACGTATTCGTGCCTAAAGTACATTGGACAGTACAGGTCAAGACTTATTGACACGAGGTTGTGTAATCAGCTCAGCTGATTTCAACTTTTTTTCATTTGAATGATAGCGAAACTGTCAAATTGCATGCTTGTTTACATTTCTTCTCAGATGTGAAGAATGCCACTAAAGGAAGATTTAAAACCGAAGACAAAAATAATTTGCCTGTTGTTGTTGCAAAATTGTATGCTCGCATGTCGTCGTGATAAAACCACTGCATATGACTTTAATGTCTTTTTATCTTGGAGCTTCGGCTCCACCAAATCGGGAGAGTGAGGAAAGCGAGAACTTAGGTTCTTCTTTAGAGGAATTCGCAATTTAAGACATTTGGAATTCCAATATCGTTCGATACTTACGAGAGAAATCGAAGCGAAAGTGAAAACTTTGATTTTTTTGTTATTTACATTGTAAAATTGGGATTTTATTTGAAGATTTGAAGGGCAGCTAGTTGGTGAAGCGATATTAGTAACGGTTGCTAACAAGAAGAAGGCAGCCACCGTCGAGATTCATCACGACACATCTGCCCACCATAGTGTTGCCAATTATTCACAATTACAAGCCTGTTTGAAATGGCATTTACTTTAACGAATAAATAGTTAATTTTAACAATTTATGACAAACATTCATCAAATAAATTTAATTTAATTTAATTTAATTCTAGGTAGTTCAAATGCAATTCAGTTTAATTTTATATAATTCAATAAAATTCTAACTAATCTAACTATAATTCATCGTAATTTATGATTATTCAAAAGATAATTATTCTAGCAAATTCAGTGTAACTCATCTAATTCAGTGTAGTTCATCATAATTCAGTGTAATTCACCATACGAGTATTTCAGTGTAATTCATCATAACTCAAGGAAGACGTTTCCCCTAATACATCTTGGTATGACCCTTCCTAGACATCATTTTAGAATATCTTACATGCAGAAAGCCTTGGCGATTGCACAGTGGGGTTTGAGTCGACGAAAAGAGAAATAAAAACTTCTATCACTCAAAATTTATAATACTAAAGCGACGGTTAAAGGACGCCTTATTGAGCCGGACAAATAATATTTTTATTTTTGTTATTCGAGCTGGATTTCAACACAAATAATTACAAAATCCAAACTTCTTCTGAAATCAATTCAGTTTTTAAATCACCCATATATGGATGAGGCGTTTTATATAATTTTTTTTTTTGCGAAACGAAAACAATTGGAAGTAATCTCATAAAGTGCACACGTATTGACACCAAACGTCATAAATGAGAAACTGAACTAAAAACTAAACTAAAAATTAATTTTTCACCGGACAGTACTACGTTTTTCCCACAAATAAATTTTCTTAAGTGGCAACGCTAACTTCTTATTTGCTGACTGCCAACATTAAATCGTAATAATGTTTACTTTTACGTCGAAATATGTATGCATTTATGACCTTGAAAATGAAATAGTAATAAAGAAAGACGCAACTTAACAATTCTACAAATATATTCCGATTTCAATGTTGGACATGAGTACAAGATTATTTGGCAATGCCGCTAAATTTTAGGAGCAAACAATGTCCCTTGGAATGTTTCCTCGTGCCAAGAATATATAGTAATATAGTAAGAATATAGTAGTAATGAAAAGAATATAGTACTTAGCCTTAGAATGAAAACAAAAACGCTACTTATTGCCGAATTCCGCATAATCGACTTTTATAAAACTTAGCAATGGTAACGATCGTTAAATCTATGCGAATGAAACAGAAAGTAAAGAATGTTCGACGTTGAATCGACAATAAAAAAATTTGTCTTTGTTCGCACATGTGAAGAAGAAACTGCGTCACAGCCAATATTTTATCCCAGGTGTTATAGTTTTTTGTTTTAAGGCTAGTATCACCTTGACTTCTCGCAGTATAAAAAAGATGTTGAACCAAATTTGAAGCTAAATTTTTCCGCCAAGCAGTACTACGTTTTCTCAACTAACAACACCAACCTATTTTTTTTTTTTTTTGCTGCTTTTCAACACTGAAATTCGATAATACATTTGTAAAGCTATGAAATGAAATAATAAAACAAAACTTTGCAAAAAGTAAAGTTAAATAAAACGCTCATAAAGCTATGACTTCGATGAAACTTTAACTTCATTATAATGCCGCCTCTGGATTGTTTGCAGCAGTGGATCCTTTTGAGATAGTTTCTGACGACTTTTTCGCACATTTCGGGCGCTATTTTGGCGATAACTCAACGAATGTTGGTTTTCAAATGCTCTAACGTTTGAGGATTATCCACGTAAAGATTGTCTTTGACGTACCCCCCACAAAAATATGTAAGTCTAACGGCGTCAAATCGCATGAACTTGGTGGCCAATTGACGCTGACAAAGCGTAAAATTACGCTTTCTGGAAAATTCGCATGCAATAAAGCCAAAATTACATATCGTCCAGTGCATAATTTTCATTTACAGGCCAAAAAAAGTCGATTATCATACGGCCGTAGCGCCCTAAATTGACGGTAACGGTTCCTCCAGCGTCATATTCCAAAAATTTGACCCAATGACACCTCCTGATCATACTGCGTACCAAATAGTCACTTTTTCCGCAATCCAGTGGCTTTTCCACAATCACTTCTGATCACAAACACAATATTGCTTGTTGACGTAACCAACGAGTAAGAAATGAGCTTTATTGCTGAAGAAAATTTTGTTCGAAAAATCAGCATTGAAAGCCTGTTGCTGTGGCACCTGTGGCGTTGTGAATGGTTAGCCGTCTTTAATTGTTGCGTGAGTTGAATTTTATTTGGATGTACAAATCCAAAACCGCCGTGAAATCGACAAATTTTCACAAACAGAAGCGATATTTTCGACAGTGCGTACATTCCGATGATGCACAAACTTGGCCACATCTGTAAATTTATTTCCTTGCACAGTAGTTCGATTATAACGACCACAATCACACCGTGATGCACGAAAAGTGTCCACGTTTGAATCACCATTTTTATAGTAAGTGTTATATTAGTGAATGGCAAATTTTTCGCTAAATAAATAACACTTCAGATGACAGGTATTTACCAGCTGACAGCCTAGCCAGACCGATGGTTTTGGAAACACTAAATGGATAACCTTGTATTATCGAACATATTATGATGGAACAATGTAATCTGTTCCGATTTAAGTGTTGGCAAATAATTAAAAAAGGCTGTCAATGGTTTTTTATGAGGAAAGAATGGATTTTTTTCCTCATGCAAAAACGTAATACTAGTAGAAGTTGGTTAGAAGTTGGTTAAGTAACCTGATACAATTGTCAATGTTGTTACGGATATATCTTACTGTACAGATCCACTTACTGTTTTCAGAAGATTTATATCGGCTCACTTTGGGGAGAGTTGAAACAAAAAATTGGAAAGGAGGTTCTTAAAAATAAGGATCAATAATGGAATTTTATTCAAAAAACTTGATATGAAATACCAGTAGAAACCTGCAGGAAGCTTATTACCAGCATGTTAAAAAGAATCAACAAAATAATTGAAAATATAGGTGGATATACCCCGACTTTTAACGAAACTCACCCAATTTAGCAGAAAAAACTTGATTTTTTTTAATTTTGTGCTTATTTTAACTAAATGTACTTATTATTTTGTCCAATGTTTTTTGATTAATTTCTTACTTTTTGAAAAATTCTGAATTTAATGTTTGTTTTTTTTGTTATTCTTTTAGTATTTATTTTATTTCTAATGCTATAACAAAAGAAATTAGTATTTGTTTTTTCTTTTAATTTAAATAAATTTTCGTCTACGACCCGTTAAAAAAATATAAGGTGTACTTATTATTTTGACCATATACGTATGTATATTGCAGTAATTAAAGGTGATCCCTCCTTCAATTTATTGTTTTGAAGCAGACCATTTCTAACTTTCAAAAAGTTCCCTTAAAGTTTCTTTCTATGACCACAATTCTATTAAATTCACACTCTTTTATGGACCAACCACACTTTTGTGTAGAAACTGTAAACTGTAACTATAATGTTAATGGCGCTATTATTTTATTGAAATGTGCAGGCTCCCATGGGGGCAATTCATCCATGCATTAAGCCGTCATAATGATTCCATGCCAAGTCTTACAAAAAAAAAGAACTATAATAAAAAAAATATTACAATTTAAGGGAAAAAATCATAATTACGAAAATCATAAACGCAAAGTTCAATTGTAAAAACAATGAAATAGTATATAAAAAAGGCAATAAATGCCAGTGGAAACGTAATTGCATTTTACGCATGAACAGCGCAGCCGGCCTAAGATGTGAGAAAATCGAAGAAAATCCACTAAAGTACAATTACACGACCCGTGTAGGTTAGCAACTAAATGGTGGGTATAGTCCGAACGTCACAACTATGAATTCTTATCAACTTTGCTTTCACATTTATGAGTTCTTTTCTTTATGGTCATTACTTCGCTACGAAGGGAAGGTTAGCATTAAAAGAATGCGTTCAAAGAAAACGCAGACAAACAAAGTAACAGCAATGAATTATGGGTCAGCTGATGGAGTATCAAATAGGTCAGTCAGAACGCTGTTGTTTATGTATGAGCGAGTTGAAAAACGACGAACGATGATCTGCTATCATTGAAGTGAAAAGAATTCAAAAGAAAACATTCTTTTTGGTAAATTCTTTCTTTGTTTTTCTGGTTTTAGTTCATGTTCTGCTTTATTTGGTGTTTGATGGTCAACAGCAGACAGAAAAAAAAACGCTTCTGTTTACTTTTTGTTTATGTCTGGAGAGAATCATAAGAGCTGGCTGATAACGCAAAAGAACTAACGATTTGTGTGTCGATCTGATTAAAAAATGAACAATATCATGTCTGCGTGTGTGCCTATCAGTTTGTATGCACAATATGGACACAGGATTAAAAACGTTGTGGCGATAAAGTTAAAACGCCACTAATGCCCATATGAACAGCCATATCCATATGTGTACGTTTTTGTGTGCGCTCATTCTATATCCAAAAATCGCTTCCTCCACCGTCATCCATTCGCTATCAATTTCAATTTAAAGTGCTAAAAGACACACAAATGTTGTATGTCTGCATGTTTGCTAGTCCATACAATCTCACATCTGATTTGATCGATGTTTCATTCCAAATTAAACAAATACGGCATCATTTCTTTCCTTATCACAAAGCGAGAATGCGGACAAAGGACTTTAAAATTGGAAATTTTAAAAATACGCAGCCTGAATCCTATCTCAGGCTATATTGTTTATTTGCTTGGCAACTGATCAATGATAATTATTTGAAAAAGATTAGCTTGATTGCTGATCAAATGAATGCGGTCCCAAAACTAGCCGACCTAACACAGAAGACACAAAAAAGTTGGGAAAAAATTTCTTTATTTTTCAACATAATCTCCTTTTAGTTCCATACACTTTTTCGACCGAATTCAATTCCTTTTTTTTCAACATAATCTCCTTTTAGCTAGATACACTTTTTCGAGCGATATTCAATAGCTTCTATACTCTGTTTATAGTAAGAACTATCAAACTCCTTAAAATAGCCATTAACTGCAGACTCACCCTCTTCACTAATGGCACATTTTTACCACCGAGCCATTTTTCCAAGTTTGCAAATAGAAAATAGTCTGAGAAAGCTAAATCTGGCGAATTAGATGCATGATGAAGCAATTTGAACTTTAATTCATTAAATTTGATCATCGTAACAGTAGATGTGTGAACTGGAGCATTGTCTTGATGAAACAACACCTTCTTTTCCGCCAAATGCCCCCTTTTCCCATAATATCATCAACTAAACGCTGCAATAAATTAGCATAATATTCGCCGTTGATGTTTTTTCCTTTCTGAAAAAAAAAAAACAGATGCCATGACCTTGCCTGCAGATGAAACAGTCTGCGCCTTCTTTGGACACGATTCTCCCATTCTATTCCATTGCTTTGACTGTTTCTTTGTCTTGTGTGAAGTGGTGGACCCATGTCTCATCCATGTTTGCAAATCGATGCAAAAATTCGGCTTTATTTCAGTGCAACATCGCCCAAACTGTCTACTGAAACATCTTCACGACGCTGTTTTTGCTCTATTGAAAGTAAGTGCGGCACCCATCTTGTGCACAGCTTTCTCATCCTCAAATCTTCGATTAATATACGATGTAGAGCACTTTTTATTTTCATTTCAACTAGCTCACGCAGCTTTAGCCGACGATCATCCAATACCATTTTGTGGATTTTCTTAATAGTGTCTGGCGTGGACACCTCAATTGGTCGACCACTACGATGTTCGCCTTAACAGCTGGTGCGGCCCCCTTTAAACTCAGCTACACAACACTTTACTGTCGTAGGAGAAGGAGCAGATTCCCCCAGAGTAAAATCTAGGCTTTAATATTGGTTGGACTGAGATATTTTAAATGGAAATATTGAATTACATAACGCTGACCAATTTTTTCTCTGTATTACAAATTCACTGAGATCGTTTACTTTTGATGCTCAAATAAAAATACTAAACTACGTGACGCCTCGAAACTTAAAACATATGTTTTATAAGGTTGCCATTTTCCGCCAAAAATATGAATCGTGTCCAACTGTGGCACTGTCCAATTGCACATCTGTCCACTTGTTTTTTCTTCGATTTTTGTTAGAGAACTGCTGTTTTTGCAAACATACGACCAAAATATCCGGATTAAGGATCATTATGTTGGAAAATTCGATTTATATCGGACGACGACTTGCCACAGTCTCCATAGAAGAAAATGGACATCCAAAGCTCAGCTTTGTTTACATTCATTTGTTTCAAATAATTATTAAAATCGGTTAAGGATTCTATATTACAAGTTGATTTTTTAAACAGTTTGTCAAAAGAGAGACACTGCCTAAAAAAAAATCGTTCAAACTGCACCCAAATACCAGTTATGTATCCTGAACTTTAGAACTGATCAAGAAAAATGTAGGATTTATTCCATAACAAAGCGGACAAACAACACTCTTTTATGTAATATTTCTCAAAGCTTCAAAAAATATTCTTCTCTTTAAACTAGTTGACACACAGCTGCGGTCAAAAAATAGCACTAATGCTAAAAAAATATATGTGTAGACTGTTATTCTGCAGTAGTGTTTACTGATTAAGTTCAAAATGTAGCATTAGACATTTAGAAACCTGTAAAACTATATTTAATAAAAAACATTAAATTTTCTTTTTATTTTGATACAAAATTTTAACTTTTTTTCAAAAAAAACTTAAAAAACAAGCAGTCAAAAAAATAGCACTTCAGTTCAGTTTTTGGTAATAGTATACACTTAACTATACACAAATTAATAAAAAACAATATACATATTATGAATTTACTACTTCTGAGTATTATTTATTTATTATAATCAATACTTCGTGCCATTTCCTTTATTTGCAATATTCCATATTTACCGCGTTCCAAAGCTCTTCATTGCTCGTTGGTTGAATTTGAGCAACTCCTTTTTTAATATCTGCCCATAAATTCTTAATGGGGTTGAGGTCTGGGCTCTGGGCGGGCTACTCCATCACATTGATATTATTGTCTTTAAACCACTTTGTTGCAAGTTTGCTGGTGTGTTTAGGGTCATTATCTTGCTGGAAGACCCACACCAGCGACATAAATGGTTTTATTCATTATGCTTCTCTTATCCAATGTATCTGTCCTACACCATAATAAGAGAAGCATGCCCATACCATTATACTAGACCCACCGTGTTTTATAGTTTTTATGGTATAATTTGGGTTGTATTCGGCATTAGGGGGTCTTCTAACGTAGCAACGTGACCAAATAAAACAATTTTGGACTCATCTGCCCAAAGCACATTTTTCCACACGTCGGTTCCACTTTTGTGAAATGAGGAAAAAAATGTCTCTTAAAGAGAGTAAACAGAGTACTACATCATCGCTTAGTTATGTTCAAATAATAATCACAGAATTTATTTTTTCATTGGTATGTAAATAGATTTCAACGTTGGTGCTATTTTTTTGACCGGCACTGTATGTCTTAGGAAAAAATCCGCAGAAAGTTTTTTTAATAAACATTTATTCAACATTTTGGAAATTCTGCTAATATTCATGTTCAATCTGATTGTGATTGATTTACAAAGATTTTTGCACCACAGAGTAAAATGCAGAAGTGTTTTAAAGTTTAATTTTATTCTGGGAATTACATTGTTTCTACTTTTTCGATGTAGGTGATAACATCTGATGCTCTGCTACTCTTTGAAAGCAGTCTATCCCTCCATCTTTGGGATGTTTCATTTTAAAGGGTCGGTTTGTTAGTTCAGAAGCTCTATTTTGTCATTCTTGTAAACTTATTTTGAAAAATCGTTTAATGTGATCACTCTAAAATTGTAAATGAAAATTAAAATCAATCAAAATTGTTTAAGATTAAAGGGTGGAGTTGCATTTTGCTCAGTAGCTTTCAAATATATTCAAAAATTTGTATGTATCAGCCACTAAAATCTGTCAGACAAATTCCGAAATTCAACTACTTGAACATAACGATACATCATATTAGAAGAATTTTCAAAATTTTGGGAAATACTTCAATATTTATGCCGAAAACATATTTTGCGACTTTTTTTGCCAAGACCTGTACAAAATAGTTTTAAAACAAGATTGTTTCCTGAAGTTTTCGGAAAATTCAGTGGCAAAGGTATTATTTTTTATCTCATACAGGGTGGCGAACGAATCGTGCTCCGGGGTAAAAGTAACTGTCAATGGGGACCGTTATTTAAAGATATTGAAAGAGTTTTTTTACACAGAACTGCGCCATATACGTATCTGTTTCACCAGCATTTCGTTCCAGCAGAATGAGGCAAATGCACACGTAGTCAACCCGGTTATGACGGTTCGCAAACAAATTAATATCCAGAAACTGCACTTTCCGCTTGCCTCCAAAAGATTGCCTGATCTGGCTGCACCAGACTTTTTTTATGGGGTTATGTCAAGCAAAAGGTATACAAAACAAAACCAAGAGAGTCTGACTGAACTGAAGCACTCCATTAAAACAATAATTGAGGCGGTCCCCATATCAACCCTTCAGACCGCAATGAATAATTTTGTGATCAGGTGTCGCCTATATGTGAATGAGCAAGGAGATCATCATCTCTTTCTCACGATCATCATCTTTAAAAGCAATAAGTTATATAAAATAAAACTTAACTTCTATACAATAAAAACAAATTAGATGCAATGATTAAAAAAAGTTATTTGAGTTTCTTAATGTAGCACAATTGATGCACCACTCTATATATACCAGACAGCTGTTCTAATTTGTAAATAAACTTAGTTTAAGCAAATTTATGTTCGTGTTTAAAACAACTCAAATGGAATCTATAATCAAATTCTAGGTAATTCTAGAGCACCTGTGGTTCATTCTTCTAACCTCAATTAAAAACTACCGGGTTATCCATTTTTCGGTTTCAAAAGTAAAGCTATGATTTCGACAAAACTTGTATTCCATTATAATGCTTGGAACCATTATGTAGGAAATATAATGTCATTTAAATGACTACCTCTGGATTGGTTGCAGCACTGGATCCTTTTGAGGTGGTTTTCGAACACTTTTTCGCACATTTCGGTTGGTATCTCGGCGATAACATGACGAATGTTGGTTTTCAAATGTTCCAACGTTTTGGAGATTATAACACGGTCCCCCCCCCAAAGAGCCCACACAAAAACGTCTGACGATGTCAAATCGCATGATCTTGGCGGCCGATTGACGTCGCCAAAACGTGAAACTACGCTTTCTGGAAACTTCCCATGCAATAACGCCAAAATCGATCGTATTGAATCACTTTAGAATCATCACATTTGTAGTAAGTTTTAAGTATTTTTACGCGTTCTTCAGTTGTTGAACGATAAATATTCGTAAATGGAAAACCTTTCAGATGACAGGTATTTAACAGCTGACAACTTTGTCAAACCAGCGGTTTTGAAACTAATAAATGGATAACCCTGTACATTTAAATTCATCACACTTTCCATAATACCACATAATTAATTATTCAAATGACACATATCCGCACAAAGAACGATGGCGTCGTCCCTGATTTGCCGTATAAACAAATATTCCATTGTAAAATAGAATCATAAATAGAAAAGAATAAGTTATTAGCACTTACCTTTGTTTATAGCCATAATACCAATGGGAGGTTTCTTTTAGAATCACAACTGAATCACCGACATCTAAATTGAGACGATGCGGTTTGTCGTCTTGATCGAAATTGCATTTTGCTGAAAGAAAACAAGAAAGAAAATCAAGATGATATTAAATTTGTATAGCAAAATATGAGATAATGACGTACAAATGCAAACTAATTTACTAAGTATTTGCTAAAAAATAAAATAAAAACTATTAAATAAACACGACAGCAACAAATCTGGACATTAAATAAACACTTTGAATCAAAACATTTGACAACCAAATCTCTGAACTGCCTGCATTCAACTGGTTGTGTTTACGGTGAAAACATTCAATCTCCAGGTTATCGCAGCGAAATGCCAGTACATTTCATGATAATACGAGGGCCATTTAGAGACATTGACCATTACAAAATGTCTTGCAAAACGTTTTTAGAAATCCCATCAGCCAGCATGCGATTATTTTTATTGACTATCTTCAGAAGGAAAAACCATCAAAAGCATAAATTAATTGCAGAGTTTAAGCGACGAAATTTGAAAAAAATGTCGCATTGGCGAAATAAAAACGCTAAGAGATATATCCGACACATTGCAGTTATAAATACAAGACAACGATAAACTAGCAATTTGACGATTTCGTCAGTATTTCCCCCCACTATCTAAAGTATTGAAAAATTGATCTAGAATACCTGGCACATAATTATTTCACACTCTTAATATACCACCCTCGAATATTTGGCATTCGCTGACTTTTGCCAGCTATGCAAAAAAGCGCTACTGCCGATGCTATTAAATATAATTGACTTTGTTTATTGTCTAGAATGGGGAACGGACTTTAGCCGCCGTCCACTTTTGCTCCACCGCTAATCTGGGTTTAGGTAACCACAACCAAATAGTGTCGTTAGAAAACCCTTACTTTTGTTTGTCTGTCCATTCGCTAGTGAATTGGTAGGTAAGTGGAAATGCGTTAGAAAACGTTTCGCAAAATCATAGATGTCGGAAATTCTAATTCGTGGGGCGAGCACAATGGGCGATACACACTGAAGCGTCTAAATTCAATAAATGAAACGACTTTTGACGGATATCAAATGTGTGTTACAAGGGTCAAATGCGGAACAAGGTTAATTTAATATCCAAAGATCACAGAACAAAACGAAATGAAAAAAAAAGAACGTATTCAGAAGCGGATATTGACAACTATTTTCAGCTAGCTATACAATTGAACATACAGTGAATTGGATTTGTGACTTGTAATTTTAATTGAGAATGTGGACAAAACACAAGAATCGTTAGATGAAAGAGTAGAACACGTCACACTCATCGCTTGGACTGACAAGTGTTCAGTGATATTGCAATTAGCAGTACGAGCGAGAGTAAGTTAATACAATATCTTCAACAAAACAGAAGGCATTCTCAAAATTTAAGTGGAATTCTTCATATGGTTTCATTTCTGTGGAAGGTTAAAGCGAAATTTTTTTTATTATTTACGATGCGGAAGAAAACGAGTTTTGCTTACTGATCTGCAACATACGAATATACACATGAAAGATATAAAACCGGAAGAAATCATAACTAAGGCGGATAATGCTCACGTTCTTTCTATACGCCCAAACGTTTCAGATATGCCAGAAATGATTTATAGAGCCCACAATATTGTTTCGACTGACTGACAAGTGAAAGTAAATGAAATTGTTGACCACAAACTATTTTCAAAAACAAAATGAAAGCAAGGTTTGAAAGGAGGGAGCAAGTAATTAACGATACAAACCCTTATTTAATTGGGCAAATCACATTCGAGCGCTTAATGTTCTTAGATTCAACTGCACTCGTGTTTAACATATGCAATTCAAAACTTTATGTACGCGGACATTAAATAGACAGTGCCAGTAGTTAAAAAAATTATTTTGGTGAAAAGTGGCAACCCTATAAAACATATGTTTTAAGCTGTAAGGCGCCAACCTTGCCTAGTATTTTTATTTGAGCCATCAAAAGTAAACGATCTCAGTAGATTTGTAAACAGGGGAAAAATTGGTCGCCATTATGTAATTCAATATTAACACTTGAAAGATCTCAATCCAACCAATATTAAAGCCGATCTAGATTCTACTCAGGGGGAGGGAGTCTTTTCCTTCGTTTACGACTGTAAAATATTGGGTACAGAGTTTAAACAAGGCCGTACGAGCTACCAAAACGACCGATTGAGTTGTCCGCGCCAGACGCGGTTAAGAAAATCCACAAAATAATATTGGATGATCGTCGGCTAAAAATGCGCGAGCTAGTTGAAATGATAGACATTTAAAAAAGTGCAATACATCGTATGTATATTGACCGAAGATTTGAAGATAAGAAAACTGTGCACCAGATGGGTGCCGCGCTTGCTTTCAACAGAGCAAAAACAGCGTCGTGAAAATGTTTCAGTAGAGTGTTTGACGATGTTTCAGCGCAATAAACACTCTGGGGGAATCTGTTCCTTCGTTTGCGACTGTAAAATATTGGGTAGGAGAGTTTAAACGAGGCCGTACGAGCTGCTAAAACGAACACCGCAGTAGTCGACCAATTGAGATGTCCACGTCAGACACGGTTAAAAAATCCACAAAAAGATATTAGATGATCGTCAGTTAGAGATGCGTGAGCTAGTTGAAATGATAGGCATTTAAAAAAAAGTGCTATACATCGTACATTCATCGAAGATTTGAAGATGAGAAAGCTGTGCCCAAGATGGGTGCCGCGCTTGCTTTCAATGGAGGAAAAACTACGTCGTGAAGATGTTTCAGTAGAGTATTTGGCGATGTTTCAACGCAATATAGTCGAATTTTTGCGTCGATTTACAGCAATAAATGAGACATGGGTCCACCACTTCACAGCTGAGACAAAGGAACAGTCAAAGCAATGGAATTATTTTTATTGACAATCTTCAGAAGGAAAAACCATCAACGGCGAGTATGATGCTAATTTATTGCAGGGTTTAGACGATGAAATTTGGAAAAAATTTCATATTTGGCCAAATAAAAAGAAAGTATTGTTATTGCGATGGCCAAAATTAATGAATTAAAGTCCAAATTGCTATATCACACCCCTTATTCGCCAGATTTAGCTCTCTCAGATTATTTTTTACTTTCTGACTTGAAAAAATGACTCGTTGATAAAAAATTTGCTAACAATGAAGAGAGGGAACCTGCGGTTGATGGCTGTTTTAGGCAGTTTGACAGTTCTTACTAAAAACAAGGTATAGAAGCTATTGAATATCGCTCGAAAAAGTGTATTGAAGTAAAAAGAGATTATGATGAAAAATAAAGAAAATTTTTCCCAACTTTTTTGTGTATTCTCTTTTAGCTCGGCTGGTTTTAGGACCGCCCTCGTAATTATATGCAATTTATACTTGCATTTCGAATATATTTAAAAGCATGCAAAGCCTCTTCTATCCAACCTAATCAGTACGATCTTTAGACCTAGGGAAAATATGTTGGTAATGCAGTAGTGCTGATACGCCTTTCGAAAGTGACTCTTCTCAGTGAGTAAAATGAGAAATGAGATTCGACATCGAGAGATATCTAGGCGGCCTAATGGTCTACTGTGTGATTTCTTTAATATTATAATGGAAATGTTGAGAAAAATTATTTGTTATCCCGGCAATACTGAATCTCGCCAACACGACATCCTCAGTGAAGATAGGCAAAGCCACTCCTTACCAAATGTTACGCCTAGACAAAGTAATAGCTCTTTGCACCGCTTCCTCAGTGGGAATGATAATGACAACAGCAACAACCGGGTGCTACCGACCCATAAAGTAGCAGAGTTGGTAAGATAGGCCTCACCTCCGCCAATGGGAATTATATTCCATACTAGCATAATCAATTTGGTATCTCCGGGCTGCGAAGAAAGGGTTGGCAATTGCGGTAGTACCAAAATTGTCAGCTCCTTTTCCTAAATAGTCTAAGTTTTACTTGGCTATCCCAGTTGGGCGTTGGCAATCGCATTGTAATATGCCCAGTGTGTCGCACATCGTAGGTAAGGCCTTCACGGCGAGACTCACGTAAAAGGCTCGTAGACTTCTGTAGCTATTTCGAATATAGCCACAATGCTTATCAGCAGACTTGGTATAATGATTGGTTTATCAAGTCTTATGCAGCTCAAACTTAATGACAATTCATTTTCGATTGCACAGGCTTCAATAAAAGTAAAGAAAATACGTTTTGCGAATGTTTCTCATAAATAAATGTATGTGATGTTTTTCGAGTCTGTGAAAATATGAAAAGAATTCTCAATAAGTTGAGAGTGTCAGATGCATAAAACTTGATTAAATATTCACAATCATTATTACTAAGTCTGCTGATGAAGATCCGTGGCAATATGGGAATATCACTCTGCTTAAACTATGCTTAAAAGCTAAGCCAGTCTTGAGCTTGAATATACATAAGAACTAATTTTCAAACATTGTTTATCAGTTTGGCCGTGAACCAGAACAGAAACGAGTTATTTGCAAGGTTTAACAAACATAGATCCCTCAAAAGTAGGATGCATGTTAGCTGGTAATTAGATGTATAATCTTATTTGCGAAGAATTTTGTTACATTTTAATAATTGTAAGAACAAGATCCTCTCTCGACAAATAAAAACCAAGCTGTACTAGGCCCTGACTTTGCCTGTCTCACTGCCTTCGTCATGGTTACTTGCGCAAGCAGATGAAGCCGCCTTTAAGAGTTTTCGGTATAAGATACTTCGTCCATTGTATGCTACATGCCAACTCTGAAATAATTCGAAATTCAATCCCATTTTGTGCAAATGCACGAAAGTATTTCACCAGCACAAATAGTATTTGACAATGATGTACGATGTATGGCCCTAAAAATGACTTCCAAGTTATTGAATCCATATCAAATCTTGAAGCGACTAACTGCAGGAGAAGCCCCGAACACCGAGACATTTGGAATTCTCCACAATGACGATTAGAAATCTGCCATTACGACCGGTTTAGGATTGGCCGCTTATGTTATATAAAATATTTAAAACAATTCAGTTTGTTTGTTGGAAATCGACAATAAGACAGATTGTCCATCTTTCAAATACAGCGGTCGGCGCTTGAAGTGTTACTAATTAAAAATGCCATAATTTTGTCAATTTTGATTTTTTTTATAATATTTAACAACTTCAGTACAGGGTTGCCCATATTCGACGGACCCATCTGGCAACGCCATAACT
>JAHXMU010027730.1:0-12381 GCA_019455685.1 Philornis downsi | reverse complement strand
GGCACAATACGCCATCAACGCCAGAGGCGGCCATTTGAGAGATATCAAATTCAAAAATTGATGTAAACAAATCTACTTGGAATAAATTAAATGAATAAGATTGCCAATCGCCAAATTTTTTTTTAAAAAACATGAGTCCGTCGAATATGGGCAACCCTGTATATCGTACAAACATTTCAAATTTTAAGCAAAAAATTTTATTGTTGAATGTAGCCACCTTTAGTATCGAGTCTGTCTGGGAAACACAAATGTGGCCAATCAAAACTACATTGAATTTAAGTCCGAAGAAGAGGGCGGAAATTTTTGTGAGAAAATGAATGAAAACATTTTCTTGCAAAAGACTTTGGTTTTCAAGGGCTTTATGGAACAGTTCAGTGTCCTGTTGAAACGCCCAATGATTTCTACAATTGTTTACATGCCCAAGAAAACAAATCATCGTTTAAGATCTTTCAACGGCAGATTCGTTGATTTAATTGTGCACCCTGTTGAATGAAGATGAGCTGTGATCATCCTGTGACAGGTATAGTGGTACAAACCCTTTCTGACGTGGGCGCTTGCTTTCGCAGAATAATTCAATGGCATAAATTGTCTTTTGATTTGCTCTAACCATACACTGTCGTTTTGTTTGTCTACATAGTGCTGAGCCGTAAAAATTGTTTCCTCAGAAAATTCCAAATTTTTTCCATCAAAAAAGTCATTTTCAAGCTTGCCACCAACATTCAAGTGTTTTAACACTTATGCACCTGTTACTCGAATTGTTTTTATGTTAAATTTTATATTTTTTTGGTATTTTGTAGAGCCTCGACCGTAGTTCATTATTTAATATCTGTCCCATGCTTCGAGCAGACACATTAAAATTTTTCGCCAATTGAGCTATGTTTTGTCGTGGATTACGTTGAATTCAGGTCTGCACTTTTCAAACGATATCTGGCGATGTTGTTGGTTTTGGATGCCCTTGTTTTTTTTTTATGGTACTGGTTAGTAACGTTGTAACGTGTAATGGTCTAAAACACAAACGTTCTGTTCGCACGTAAATGCTCTAGCTCATTAATAATGGTTGGTTGCGATTCTCCAGCCAAATACAAAGCAATAACACTGTTGTGTTTGAATTCCATTTCGATATCTTTTTTCAGCTGCGACGTAAAGCGATATGCATCCATATGCTTGTAAACAACATAACACTCTGACGCTTGTGAAAAAATGAGCGCGCTGTCACTAGCCGTTTTGGTGCTACAGCAGCGTGAAATTGGTAACATTTTGAGCACCTACTCCTGTAATTTCGCTTCAAAGAAATGTCAATTGATTCTGAAAGACTACAGTATACATCGGTTAGAACATGCTTTGCTTACTCATCATTCGATTTTTATTAATAAAATTTCATTTGGAGATGGCGGTCGATGATACATTGCAGGATAACCTTCTTTTGCATTCAAACCGCAAAACCCCATATGTTTGTGTATTGTATGAGTTATTTCACTGAGTAGTTGGATATATAAATAAAATGTGTAACAGTAAGATTCAATCACAAAGGCGTTGGCAAAAAAATACAAGCTGAAATCAACTATTCGCTCCACTCGTTTACTAATCACTAATAGTATAATATTGCATCATTCATTTCACTGCTTGCTCAACAATTTCGTTCATTCGTTTCCAAAATTCCTGAGCTAGAAGTTGTAATACAAGTCTGCTTTAATCAAAATATCATAGGTTGATAATACGATAAATTGCTGGAGCCATTGGAATAATATCTGCTGAGCTGGGTCTAATTCCGCTTTTCACCCATAATGGAACCTGTTACATTTGATTTGATACAGAAGATCCAACACTAGGCTTAAAGAAGATGGTCTACTTGGGTTATCCTACAAAAGCTCTCAAAATCCCCGCACCCAAATTGGTTAACTTTTAAGTACTTTGGCTAAGTTATCACTTCAAAACTATTGGCGTGTAGCATATATTACAGACAGTGGTATACACTCGAACTGTTGACGTCTCAAACTACTGTAGTGACTAAATGGCTAATGACAGCGCGCTCACAGTTTGACAAGCATCATTACAAGCTTATGAAAGCATATTTTTTTACGTCGCATTTGGAAAAATTTTCGAAATGGAACTTAAGCGCAGCAGTGCTATTGCTTTGTATTTAGCTGATAAATCCTAGCCAGCCGGCATTAAGGCTACGGAGTTTATATTTGACCAAAAATGTTATACATCTAGTCAGTACACTTTACAATGATGCAGGTAGTATCAAAAACTGCTATGGAGGTGAACATCCAAAAACTACAACAACATCGTCTGAAATGGTCAGAATGGTGAAGGCCACAATACAAAGTAATTCACGACTAAGCGCAATTCAATTGGCGAAAATTTTCAATGTGTCTGCTCCATGGGGCGGGCGCATACTAAAAAATGAATTACGATTGAAGCTCTACAAAATATCAGATACGCCTGCACAAAAGGCAGTCCGCTTAGCAAGAGCAAAAATGTTAAAGCACTTGCATGATAGTGGCGAACTTAAAAAATTGAGCTTTTTTTACAGCTCAGCTATATAGTGTAGTGTAGTATAGATAAACAAAACGATAGTGTATGATTAGAGTGCAAAAGGCAATTTAGGCCAGCGAATTGTGCCTGCGAAAGCAAACGCCTGCACCAGTGTTGGCTTGTGCCGCGGTAACCGCTGCAGGATGTTTTTCGACGCATTTCCATTCAACAAAGCGATGGGTAAATCATCGAATTTAACGGGAAAAGATTTTTTACCTTGGGCACATAAACAATTTGGTAGAAACCTTTGGACAAGAATCGGCACCATCCCATAAAGCCTGTGAAACCCATCGCTTTTAACAAGAAAAAGCTCTCAGCTTCATTTCTTCGCAACAATAGTCATCATATTCTACGAACTTAAAAGTAATGAATTTTTCCATATAAGGCGATCAATACACTAAGCATCGCTGTTCGCCGAGAATGGGGAAATACGCCATGAGGCCACATTCGTGCAGCGTGGAAAGCCTTCCCGAACAGGACACTATTCTGTTATTCGCGCTTAAAAGTAGCTACACCCAATAATAATAAAATATTTTTCTTAAAATTTGAGATATATCAACACCTACTGAAGTTGTTAAATAAAAAAAAATCAAAACTAACGAAATTACAGTATTTTTAATTGCTAACACTTTGAGCATCGATTGCTGTATTGCCAACAAAAATTGCTTCCTGTTATAGAAATTAATTTATTAACGATTGCGTGGGATACCGTTTAAATCAAAAAAAGTAGTAAGCAGTATTTCGTAATTGGTACGAGTACCACAACACCGTCATCGTTCGTTTGAACTGAACGAAAGTATTAAATTCGTATTTCGCAACAGAGTGCAGGACACACCTCCGTTATGTACGAAAGTTAGTAGGGGCTAATGACCGATATTCTTTAGTTTAATTTATTGAATGAATTGATGGTTCGCTAGCTGTTTGGGAGGGACCTTGGGCAGGCTGCAAATTCATGTGTAAGAAGAAATATACCACACACATCAGCACTTCGTTGTCATTTATTGCTGGCTATGTCTTGTGGAGGTCGTCTGGTGATCATGATGACGATACGAGCGATGACATGGCTGTTCGCTGACGGCATTACTATCGCAGTGCGAATTATATCCGCTGCTGTCATTCCACATTGTGCTAAACACAATATCATCCTCATTTCGTACACAGTTCGTCCCCGCCAACCCCACCCCCATTCTTATGGCCGCGGCAGCCACGATTACGATGAAACTTAGTCCACGCCGAATTCTCAGTGTGGGGGGACTGTTACTGTGACTGAGAGTGGCTGTTGCTGTGGCGTCTTTAATGGTGGTGTTACTGTGACTGTTTGATTTTATTTATGTTTTTTGTTGTGTCATAAGATGATGGTGATATATTTATTAATGTGATTGCATATGGACTCTACATAGCCACACACACACATACACATGCATTCATACATATGTATATGTAAATATGTAATCATATGTGCATTTAACATCTGCATGTTTTATGTTGCATACTTCTGATAACAACCTACCAAGTCAAAGATGTTTTGTCATCGACCCATTGCTGCAACAACTTGAGGCACTCAAATGATTGCCAGAGAAAGCTTTTTTGACTTTATTTGTCCCTCGCCATCCATGTCCAAGTGCCAACACTCAATCGCATTATAAGCAGCGCTTAAGCGGATGCTTCATCAAAATGAAATTTCAAAATTATATTGCATATATATCACACATGTTCACTTGCATGTGAATCCGCTACGTAGTACACTGGCGGCTCGACTAGTGCAACTAAAAACAAGCGGACAGACGCTGCATCATAATTTGCCAGAATAAATCATAAAGATCGAAAAGCACAACTTTTTTGAATATTGTTTCAACTACATCTAAATGTGCAGAATTCGTCTCTCTATTCGGAAATTTCAAACTGGAAGATAATTGCCGAGATATGTTCGAAATGTGATCGCTTTATCGAACATTATTTCAAGCACATCTTAATGTGCAGAATCCAACTCAGCTTTCAGATGTTTCAAATTGGAAGATAATTGTCGAACAATGTTCGAAATGTGACCGCTTACAAGGAAAAACGACTTAATTCGGTATGCATCGAATATTGTTTTTGTAGATCTTAATGTGCTGAATCCGGTGCTGCTTTTAGAAATTTCAAATTGCAAGATATTTGCCGAACAATGTTTGGAATGTGATCGCTTCCAAGAAATAACGACTTAACTCTGTATTTATCGAATATTGTTTCAAGTACATATTAATGTGCAGAATCCGCATCTGCTTTTAGAAATTTCAAATTGCAAGATAATTGCCGAACAATGTTCGAAATGTGAAGGGAAAAACGACTTAACTCCGTACTTATCGCACATTATTTCAAGCACATCTTAATGTGCAAAATTCAGCTCAGCTTTCAGAAATTTCAAATTGCAAGATAATTGCCGAACAATGTTCGGAATGTGAACGCTTACAAGGAAAAACGACTTAACCCTGTATTTATCGAATATTGTTTCAAGTACATATTAATGAATCCGCAGTATCCACATCTGCTTTCAGAAATTTCAAATTGCAAGATAATTGCCGAACAATATTCGAAATGTGGTCGCTTATAAGGAAAAAACGACTCACCTCTTTTCGAAATGTGATCGCTTACAAGAAAAATCGACTTAACTCTACCTAGTCCTGCCATATGTTCTGTTACAAATATAAAGCGCGATAAAAAAAAAACAATATTCATATTGTATTCAATATTATTTCATTTATTAGAAGACAATATTGGTTATTAAAAAAATTGTATTCACTCGAATTGACCGCCTTTTGCTTTAACACAAGCTTTCAAACGGTGTGGCCATTGGGCTATAGCCGCACGTACGATTTCTATGGAGATCGAGGACGCTGCTCTGGTTAATGCTGTTTTAAGGCTTCCCAAATTTCTGTGGGGAGTCTTGCAAGCCATATTATCCAATTCTGACCACAAAGCATAATCCAGTGAATTGAGATCTGGACTCCCTGATGGCCAATCTTCTGCTGCTATAAAGCCAGGAATATTGACTCTGAGCCACTCCTGCGTGGTTTTAGCTTTGTGCGCAGGAGCAGAGTCCTGTTGGAAGATCCATCTACGTCCATTGAAAAGGGTATTGGTCAAACCCTTCTCAACACCCTCTAACACATCTTTTTGGTAAAACTTTGCACCAGTTTTTACGCCCTTTTCACAGAAATGGAGGGATGTGACACCATGGTGGGAGACCCCCCACCAAACCATTACGGAAGAGGAATGATGGCCACGTTGAACCCTTGGAACAACTTTTTTCGCTTCCTTAAATGAAGTGGCATAAATCTTGTAATTTTGTTTGTTGAAAACTTCTTCCACGGTAAAAATTTTCTCGTCCGTAAACAGAATGTTTTCATGGCCATTGTCCGCGTGCCACTGCAAAAGTCGCTTGCATCTTTCCAGCCTAATTTTTTTTAGCTGAGGAGTTAGAAGATGCCCCGTGGACCGACGAAAGGCTTTCATATGCTGATCATCCCGAATCAGCCTAGACATGGATCTGGTTGATATATCCAATTCTTTGGACATGATTTTCTGCTTTCTAAGGGGATTTCTCCGAATTCTTTCACGCACTGCCTTTACTACCGCACTCGTATGGACAACGCGCGGGCGACCACTTTTTTGGCCTGTCTTCTATTCCAGACAATTCGCCGAAGCGAGCAATAGCACGATAAACGAACATGCTTGATATTCCGAGTGGTTTTAGCAACTCGAAAATTTGGCCAGCACTCTTCCCGCACTTATGCAACGCTATTACGCCGACTCGATTCTCTTTAACGCCCCACTCCATGTTAATAGATTGCAAACTGAAACCAAACTGACTAGTATTCTTCACTAATCAGTGCATGTGTTCTGAAAAAAAAGTTAAGGTTTCTATTCCCGCAAGAAGTTTTGAACGATAAGCGCTGGAAATTGTGTAACAGAACATATGGCAGGACTATGTATATTCGTGGAATATGGTTTCAGGTAGATCTTATCGTGCAGAATCTGGCTCTGCATTCAGAAATTTCAACTCTGAAGTATTAACTCTGTATTTATCGAATATTGTTTTAAGTAGATCTTAATGCGCAGAATTCGGTTCTGTTTTGTTTTACTCCAATATGGAAAGTGGAGTCTAGCATTGTAGACGTATTTTACTTGTTTACATGCTCTGGGCTACGTCAAAGACCGTGTTTATGCGGATAATCCCAAAACGTTGAGAATTTGCAAACCAACATTTGTCAAGTTATCGCCGAGAAACCACCCGAAATGAGAGAAAAAGTTTTCGAAAACTACCTCAAAAGGATCCACTACTGCAACCCAGCCAGAGGCAGTAATTTAAATTTTATTTCGTACATAATGCCAAGGTCCAAGTATTTTAATTAACTAAAAGTTTCATCGAAATCATAGCTTTATGTGTGCTTCATTAAACTTTACTTTTGAAACCGAAAAATGGATAACCCGGTATTTTTGAAGCTGGAGTAATTTGAATGCTAAACTGTATACTAGTTTTTTCAATTATTCTCACACAGTATAAACTTCGGGTCGCCTGAAAACCATAATCGAGTCATTTCTGTATGTATTCATATTCATATAAATACATCACACATTTCATGTTCATCCGTTTACTTCTGGATTGCATACATTCGTACATGCATGTAGTAATAGGCTTATTCACACACACACACACATACACACGCAAACATGTCCATAAGTTTGCAGCAACATGCAACGCGGCGTACCAACGAAAGTCTTCAGGAAGTCTCCTCAGATAAAGAAAATAAAGTAAACATACTGATGTATACATACATATGCATATATGTATGTATGCACAATTACAACTATTACAGTTCTACTGTGGCTTTATCATACGTATTGTTTTATAATTTTATTTGTACATGAAAAAAAAAAAAACGCAATTGCCTACACATGATTAAGATACTTGAACAAATTCAGACACGAAACGATTAAACATTTTTTATGAAATTTTTAGGCGATTTATTTATTACACTTTGATTACATTAAACACGACGTAACCATAACTGAAGAAATGAAGAAATTTATAACACAAAACAACCAAATAACATCCCAGCAAAAAAAATTGTGACCAATTGTGACGAAGTACTTGATCCACAAATGCTACCATTTCGTTGCTCGATTACTTAATGCATTCCAAGTGATTTTTAAGGAGCTTTTCTTTTTAAATAATCTATACGTCCAAATACAATCGTGGCAGTATTATTTACAGGAAACAGTTTTGTTAGGGTCTATGAAAACGTGCAAAATTCTCTTAAAAGAATGTATTAGAAAGTCTCGTTATATGAAAAACGATGTCAAGATGCCCTGTAGGAAATGTCAGTAGTGAATCTGTACTGACTCACTATTGACATTGTCACCAGTGCTACTGACCAGTTATACCCCATGTAATGCTCTCTACTGTTGACATTTAACATGTGCTTGTCATTGAGAATGTACCACTGACAGCGGTATTATACCTTAGACTAGTGCGTTCCTCTGGGGCCACTTGGAGACATTAAAACCAGAGATTCAGTAGTTCATTTTAGCAATTCTGGGCTACACTTCTGCAAATTTTTTTTCGCACTACAAAATATTATAAGAAGTAAACGAGGTGTAATCAAAAAATAACCGTTATTTTCGAATTTCGTGAGCTACGTGCGAGGTGTGATAAAAAAAACGTTTTTTTCAAATTTCGTGAGTTACGTATGTTCGATTTTCGCAATGTTTTTCTGTTATGTTGGTACACATGTCTGTTATATATGTGGACAATATCAGCCATTTTGGATTGTCAGTTTGTTTTTGACAGATAAAAAGGTTAGTCGTGTTTTGGTGTGCTCTTCGATTTTTTACTATTCGAAAAAATGGATCAAAGAAACTGTATTAAGTTTTGTATAAAAAATTAAATTAAATGTGCAAGGACATTTGAAATATTGACTGTGGCGTTTGGAGAGTCTACTATGAGCAGAACACAAGTTCAATTGTGGTATAACCGGTTTAAGGAAGGCCGAGAAGATGTCAATGACGATACTCGTCCTGGTCGCCCGAGCACGTCAACAATCGATGAAAACATTGAAGCACTGAAGAAAATGATTTTGGATAATCGTCGTATCACTATTAGAGAGGTTGCTGATGATGTTGGCATAGCGTGCGGCAGCGAAGATTGTTCCAAAATTGCTAAATTTTGAGCAAAAACAACGTCGCATGGACATCGCTCAGGAGCTGTTGAACGTCGTCAACGACGATCCAGATATCCTCAAAAAGGTCATAACTAGTGACGAATCAAGGGTGTACTCGTATGGCTATGACATTGAAACCAAAGCCCAATCATCCCAATGGAAGCGTCCTGAAGAGCCAAAACCGAAAAAAAACACTCAAGTTCGGTCAAATGTGAAGGATTTGCTCACTGTTTTCTTCGATTGCAATGGCGTGGTGCGTCACGAATTCTTGCCACAAGGCCGTATGTTCAATAGGAATACTGCCTTGAAGTTATGCGCCGTTTGCGCGAAGCAATTTGTCAGAAACGCACAGAATTATGGAAAAATCAATCATGGATTTTGCACCATGATAACGCATCAGCTCACACATCGATGCTTGTGCGTGAGTTTTTGGCCAAAAACAACTTGGCTCCCGCTGACATTTTCCTCTTTTCAAAACTGCAGACACCGATGAAAGGAAAGCGTTTTGATACGATTGAGGAGATAAAAGAAAAAGCGAAACAGGAGCTGTTGGCGATACCAAAAAGCGCATTTCAGAAATGTTTCGAGGATTGGAAAAAACGCTGGCATAAATGTATTATATCTGAGGGGGATTACTTTGAAGCGAACAAGATAGTTATTGATGAATAAATAAATACTTTTTGAAAAAATTGAAAATAACGATTATTTTTTTATCACACCTCGTAAATTCAAACAGGCGCATTTATTTTGATATAGTTGTACATTTTATTAGAGAAAAATTTCTTCAAAAGAATTCCCAAACTTTTAAATAATGGGATTCCATTGATATTTATATCTATTTTAATTTCCTCGTAGTTTTTCAAAACATATCCAAGTTTTGTTAAATAAGTTTTTATTCGTAGAAGGCAATAAGTTCCGGGAAAAACTTTTGTTATTGCAACTTGACGCTTCTTTCCCAACAATGCTGCTGCTGAAAACAGAACCTCCAGGCCTTCCTCCTGTAATATTGCCAACAGCTTCTCCAAACATTTTCTGGTAGGTACTGTCTCAATATATAAACATTTTTTTAATTTTTGCACTAAATTCAATTCAGGAGGAATACAAAAATCGTCACAATGGTCTTCAGCAGACTCCTCTAAATCAAATCAGTCAAGTTAGCACTTTCATTAAAAAGTGCGTCTTTTTTGTCACCAACTCTGTTTTTGTATAAACTTGCTGGTTTTTTCACAGGTCTTTTGTAATTTCTTTTGCTCATTTCATATATATTTAAAAGTAGACGTTAAATTTCTTTTTATATTTACTTTTATTTATTTTTTTTATAAAACACTTTAATTTTGCGCGCAGCCACGTTTGATGTCAACAAAACAAAATGAACAGTACTAAATAAGAAGAAGCACAGCTGTACAGCTGTAAAAAATTTGTCTACTCATCAAAATGCGAACTGTAGACGCTGCTTTGACAATGTCACCAAGATTGTCGACAAGAGTGGTGACTTGGAGACACTTGATCCCAGTCTTCCTACAGGGTGATCTCCCATAGATTTATTTATTTATTTTATTATTTAATGTTTATGTATAGTATGCGACAAAACATAAGCATAAACTTGTTCTTAAGCTTAGATCCCACTATCGGCGCACATAGCAAAATATGTACCGATTTTTATTGTGCTACATCGGTGCGTTTGACAAGGATTTGGGCAATTACTTTTTGAGCAGTCACATTATCATCGCATATTGTGCTATTTGTTTTCGGTACATGTCGGCCGGAAGAAAAATTTGTGCATAATCTGCAAAACGTGGTCACACTATCAGCGCATTTTTTGAGAAATTGAATCATATGTTTTTTGTTTACATGTCTTCGCTGATTGATTTACAAAATTGAAAATCAATTTCTTATTTTACAGCATTAAAGCGGTGTAATAAAAAAGGTAAGCAAAAAAATAGTACAATAGTACTCGTGGCCTTTTCCTTTTGTTTTCCGGGTTTGATGTAGACAATTCTTCAAAACTTGTTTCGCCTTCTAAAATTTCGTAGTCTGAATACATTTTTAATGATTTTTTTTGTGACTACGCGTATTCAGTTTTAATTTTCATTTTTGTGCTTCTTCCGCTTTTCTTGTGTTTACAAACAGTGTTGTTCTTAAAAATCGGCGCTAATTGTTAACTTTGATCGGTGTGCAAGTGGCCGATAAAAATTGTCGCATTTTTAACAATTTTATTGTTCCACTTTATGTACAGAGTGTTCACATTATCGGTGCAACAGGGTTGTATTTCATTATTTTTAGTCAGCACGATTTCGGCACAGATTGTCCCATTTTGACAAATGTTGTGCGTTCCCACTATCGGCCTATTGAATTTTACAAAAATCGGTACATTGCGCCGATAGTGGGATCCCAGCTTTATACTCGCATCATAGAAAAACTTACAGGGATGCTAATTTTCATTTCAATTTTCATTTATTTATTTTCCCATATTTTATTTTATTTTTAGAATTTTTTGTATGAAAATACGGCTAATAACAAGTATTAAAATTAAAAAAGAAAAAAGGATTACACTAAAGATAACATCCAGTAACATTTATTGTAAGAAAATTTTAAATACATCATAGTGTTGTTTCGCGTAATATCACTTCGCAGTTTAGGACCGTTGATTCCCATAAACAGATTGTCGTCCGCGACCAGACAATACTTCGATTGATAAAAAATCCCTTTGTATCAGCAAGGTCGATTGCAAATCAATTAGAACTTTAATAAGATCGATTCAAAGAAGAGCTGTTGATGATGGACCATTTATTTCTGTGAAAAAAAACTTGCTAGAATTGAATTTGCAAAGCAGCACTTGAACTTGGGGACCATCAAATGGAAGACCGTATTTTCCTCTGCTGAGTCCAAGTATAATCTGAAAAGTTCTGATGGATTTAAACTAGTACGCAGACCTAAAGGACAACATCTAAATTCTCATTAGACTAAAGGAACGATAAAACATAGTGGAGGAAACTGAAGTACGCCCAAATGGAAGATCGTATTTTTTCTCTGCAAGTATATTCTGAAAAGTTCCAACAGATTTAGACTAGTACGCAGACCTAAAGGGCAACATCTAAATCTTCGTTATACTTAATTGACGGTAAATCATAGTGGAGGAAACTGGAGTACCATCAAATGGAAGACCGTATTTTTCTCTGCTGAGTCCTCCAAGTATAATCTAAAAAGTTCCGATGGATTTAAACTTGTACGCAGGCCTAAAGGGCGACATCTAAATCTTCGTTATACTAAAGGAACGATAAAACATAGTGGAGGAAACTGGAGTATTACCAAATGGAAGACCGTATTTTTCTCTGCTGAGCTCAAGTATAATCTGAAAGTTTCGTTGGATTTATACTTGTACGCAGACCTAAAGGGCGACATCTAAATCTGCGTTATACTAATGGGACGATAAAACGTAGTGGAGGAAACTGGAGTACCATCAAATGGAAGACCGTATTTTTCTCTGCTGAGTCCAAGTATAATCTGAAAGTTTCGATGGATTTAGACTTGTACGCAGACCTAAAGGACAACATCTAAATCCTCGTTATACTAAAGGGACGGTAAAACATAGTGGGGGAAACTGGAGTACCACCAAATGGAAGACCGTATTTTTCTCTGCTAA
>JAHXMU010027694.1:0-14116 GCA_019455685.1 Philornis downsi | reverse complement strand
TTGTTTATCCATTGATTCTCGTCTCACAATTGTTATTTTTTTTTTTTTATTTCGTGTCCTGCATTTGTTTGTTTATTTTTATAGGCTGTCGCGGCTGCCCTTTTTGGTCAAGTTGTTGTTTTTATTGTTGGTGGTGGTGTTTTCGCTGTTGTTGTTGTTTTTTAGTTGGTCAACCGTTGAATTATCAATTTCGTGGTGTAACTTGTGGTAAATAAGTGCGGTAAACTTCAATGATTTTTCAAGGTTTTGTGATGGTTTTCCACATTTGTTATGTATTTTTTAATCAACAATTCTAGGGAAAAATACAATTGTTTTGTCGACTTTGATTTAAATTTAATTTTTAAATGACTACAGTGGCAAATTAACGCGAATAACTTACTCTCAATGGAGTATACGATAAATAAATGGCAATAGTCTGCATAAACGATGATGAGTGTAATTATGTGCACTCAGCTCAAAACAGCTCAGATTATGAAATATCTATAAATATAAAAAAGTTGCATCTGCTTACGTATTCATCTATTGATATACGTTTTGAAAAATTGCTGTCATACGTGTACTTTCTTACTAAAGCCAAATCAGATACGTCTGCTTTTATTGCAATACTTCACTTGGGCACTCTGCACAGAAACATTGACAGCACGGGGAGAGAGATGTTACCGTCATTTCTTTATTGGCAAAATGTTGTCTTGCCAGGATGCAACACTTTCAACATATTGCTCTCTAGAAGTTCAAAACTTTCTAGTTTAGAAAAGGTTATAAAAACAAGGCTCTTTTACCATTTCCAAATAGAAATACGCATGTTGAGAAAAAATATATTTTTAAACGAATCAGAATCCCTATATGACGGACGGTTTGTGTATAGTTCAGGCAGAAATACATGGGAGTGAAATGTACTTTAAATGAGTTTAGCAGAAAACATAATCTAATGATATTTTCAATTTGTAAACTATTTATTATTTATAACTATATTTATAACTATTTATAACTATATTATGCTTATATTTTTATGTTATTTCAAAGCATTATTAGTTAATGTAAATAATACTTAAAGACTAAAAGTCATGACGGTGATACATTTGACTGCTTGGTAATTCTAAAACAAAACGGTTTGAATTTTCGTTACCCATACACCAAGACGTTCCCCTTAGCCTATTATTTGAGTTGATGTCTAATAGCGTTTATAAGTGCGATTAGCTTTCTCTAATACCATTATATGTCCTTCCAAGAAATTTGCGATTTATTAATGATTTTACCGCAACCGTTATTTATAAAAACCGATTATGTTTTGTATCCTTAATCGTAATATGAAAATAACAAATTTAAAAAGGCAGCTATCGTTATCAAGAAATTGAAATAATTGAAACTTTTCTACCGCTATAGTTTTCATTTTTTTTTCTCAAATGTGAATCCTCATTGTATGGTTGTGAACATAAACATAAAGTATTCGTAGTAAAAGTTATGGATTTAAATTAATTTTTAAAATTAATTAATTTAAATTATTTAAATTAGGGACGATGTTCCCTGTAGATTGAGGTAAAAACGCCTGGGTCTGTTTAAAGCACCGCCTGATGTGGGAATCTCAAATTTACACAAAAACAAACTGCAATCATAGACCATGTTAATATTGCTAAAATCCGCTCAGTAGGAAAAAAGCTTGTCCAAATAAGGACTGTATTATACCGGTTGTACAGCCATCCCAACACTTGTTTTAAGGACTAAAACTACCCATTATCACTGAATGGACGTTTTTCTTATCCTTCCTACAAACAAAGGAACGGTGATGGTACAAGTGTGCGAAATCGATCTAGTTAGAGTAAAGCTCGTCTATGTAAGAGATAAACCCTCATACATTTTCAGGAAAAGGCCATATCAACTATATAATTTTTAACTCTTTTAATTTTATAAAATTCAAATTTTTACTGGAAAATTGGGTGAAGTTTATAAAGGGTGACGCATAAGTAACGTTAACGGCGACTATATTGACCATACTATATTGCATCATTTGGTTTTAACTCGTGAAACAATTGCATCTTATATGGGAAAAGATGTAACATATGTAAAATTCTTTGCAAAAACTGCCTAGCCATCTCTAACTGCTGAGAACGTCGCCTGGTGGAAGTTTCGGGATTCTTCTCAATACTTGCTTCCACTCGAGCAATGGTCACTTCATCTCGAACTGCACGAGGTCTTCCAGCACTCGAAATATCACAGACAGCCCTTTGTTGCCCAAAACGCTGAACCAATCGGTAAATTGTTGGAGCGCTAGGAGCATTTCGAACATGAAAGAAATTTCAATATGATCTGAATAATCGAATGTTGACTTTAAAAGTAATATAGACCAACTTTGGTTCTTTGTTCTATGCTGAGCCTTTCCATCATAAATTCCTCAAGTATTATTTCGTTAATTCTGTAAAGAGACGAAACAAAAAGACAAGCAAAAAATTTATTCACTAATCAAATCTTAACGTTACATATGCGCCACCCTATACATTATATATGAAAATAGTATATTTTGGACATGCTGACCTATCTAGCAAAGAGTCGGTAGGTCGTTCTTGACTACAGGCAAAATGTTGCAATATTTCCAACAAATTGTTCTCTGAAAGTTCAGCACTTAGTTATTTCTAAAGGATCTGAAAGCTTTTAAAAGGTTATAAAAACGGAGCTAGTTTACCATTGCCAAAAAAAATACACATGTTGAGAATAAATTTTTATTTGTTGACCCGATATTATACAAAAAGGGTCCTTTTTTGACAGGCCCAATTATCTAGCGAAGAGCCGGTACGTCGCTCATGATACCGGGGCCCTTGGGATAATCTACATATAATTCAGTAGAAAAGAATGTTGCTTACACAAGGATTGAATCAAATTTTTAATAATTGCCCGAATTTTTATTAATTTTTTTATCGCTTATTCTGTAATTGCAAGCAGTTTATTTTAAACTTTATTTGCTTATTAAACGCAGTGTACGAGTTGTGTTCAAAAAATAAGGTGAATTTTCATTTTTCTCAAAAAATTTTTATTTATTCATCAATATTCATTTTACCTCCTTTAAAGTAGTCTCGCTCAGATATAATACACTTGTGTCAGCGTTTTCTCCAATCCTCGAAGCAGTTCTGATATGCACATTTTGTTATGTCATTGAGCTCTCTCAGTGATTCGGTTTTTATCTTCTCAATCGTCCCAAAACGCCGTCCTTTCATGGGTCTCTTCAATCTTGGGAACAGAAAAAAGTCGCAGGGGGCTAAATCTGCTGAATACGGTGGCTGAAGCATGATAACGGTGTTGTTTTTGGTCAAATAATCTCTTACTAGCAAAGATGAGTGATCAGGTGCATTATCATGATGCAAAAGCCATGAATTTTTTCCACAATTCCGGACGTTTTTTTGTATTACTTTACGCAAACGGCGCTTAACTTAATATTCCTTACCTTGTGGTAAGAACTCCTGATGCACTACGCCATGGTAATCGAAGGAAATAGTGAGCAAAAGCTTGACATTTGATCGAACTTAGCGTGCTTTTTTTGGTCTCGGCTCTACTGGACTCTTCCATTGGGAGAACGATTGGGCTTTTCTTTCTATGTCATAACCATATACCCATGATTCGTCACCAGTTATGATCCTTTTAGGCAAATCTGGATCATCGTTGTTGTCATTCAACAATTCCTGAGCGATGTTCATGCGACGTTGTTTTGGTCAAAATTCAGCAATTTTGGAACAAACTTTGCTGCCACACGCTTCATGCCCAAAATTTCCGAATAGATTGCATTGGATGAGCCAACCGATATGCTGACATCCTTAGCAACTTCTCTACTTGTGATTCGACGATTCTCCATAACAATTTTCTTCACTTTCACAACATTTTTATGAATGTAGCCCTCCAGAGGGAATTTAATGCTACGCCAATATGGCTCCAAAATTTTAAACTATTGATGAAATTTAAAAAGCTATATTAAGTTTTAAATTCTACAATTAAGTTCAACACTAATTCCAAGAAAACATAAATAATTATTTCACATATTATAGGCAATTTGATGATGAAAATCGATTTTGACAGGGCAAAATACATCTTAATTTATAACACCACTTGCTAGGAAAAATGACTGAAATTATACTTTCTTTCGTTATCAGTATCAGCAGATGCATCAATCTCTGCGACTTAAAGGCTTTGGTAGAGACTTATAGGCAAACTTTAAATTATAAAATATTACAATTTACATAATATCAAACAATAAAAAAGTTGTAGCAACTTTAAAAATACAATTGTACAATAATGGAAAAATTTATTTATACGTAACTTATTTATAAATATGAACCAAAGAAGTGTTTCTATCTTTTCCTGCAAATATTTTTTTAACTTTAGGTTTGAAATCTGATATTCTAAAAATTTTTTTTATATCATAAATCATTATTAATCATTATATTCATGGGGTGCGGAAAACCCCACCTTTTGCTTTGTCAGTTCAATTCTATATCTTGATGGAATGAGGTTAAAATAATTGCGCGGATTTAATTGCGATTTATTAAAATGTTGTCGACATTTAATAAAATTATCGTCATCTTCATTTTCTGCTTTAAACACAAATAGCAAAACCTTATATTTATATAAGCCTTTTACAGGAAGTACATTTGTAGCATATTTTCGAAACAAATCAACTATTGGGTAATCCTTATGTATATTAAAAACAATTTTCAAAGCTTTATTTTGTAGTGAAGATTTTATTGATGTTGAGTATCTTGATGCAAAAACCATTGGCTTGTACAGCAAATGGGAATAAACAAGTGCAAAATATAACTGAAGTTTTGTCTCAATTGACAGCTTGAATTGAAATTTCCTCAAAATAGTAGTTGAAGAGATTTTTGCTTTCAACATTTCTATTTGCGTATCCCAAAATAAATTGAAAGATAAATTTATTCCAAGATATTTAATATCTCTTATCTCCGTAGCAATTCTTCCGTCAATGCAAACTGCCATCTCTGTTTCACGGCACAATAAATACGGTCAAAATCTTACGTTGGATGACTATAATTATGCAAGAGACATGTCATCCGCGAACATAAACAGTTTACCAAAAAATGTTTCATTAGACAAGTCATCATATATATCTTGAAAAGTAGAGGACCAAATGTACTGCCCTATGGAACGCTACACAATACGGGGTTAAAATTACTTTTAGTTTTAGCGATTTGAACAAATTGACTTCTATTGTTTAAGTAGCTTTCAATCCATTTCACTCTTTTTTTCTCTATTGCTTTGAATGTTGATAGTTATAAAACAATATTTTAATAATTTAAACCAAAACAAATTAGTATTAGTTTAAAGCCTCAGCGTCTTGCAGACTTTATAGAGGCGAGTTTTTTAAGGTTAAAGAGAAAAAGGAATATATATATACACATATATATACATACTATATATATATTTAGAATTGAACTTACTTTTCAATTCATTTTCTAAATCAGAAGTTCTTCTACGTTGTGTAACAAATAATAATAAATTTTAAACGACGAAATTAACGTTTCAGCCTTTAAATAAGGAGGTAAATGATTAAATTTTTGGCTTCCTGAAAATTGTATTCGTTGTTTCGTAGTTTCAAACAAACACCTTATTACGCTTAGATTGCTACTATTTCTTGTATTTAAACTGTTTCGATTTCTGTTGAACTTTATAGTATGTTGACCTATGTATAGGTATACTACGAAAGCATTTAAAAACGTGTAATAAAAGCTGCAGTTTATAGATTCCGCATATTGGCAAAATCGTCGGAAAAACAACTTTATATAAGGAAACAGTCGAAAATGCCCAATATGTTCAATGCCTTTGACTAAACTTTTTGCAAAGATTTTAATTCTCCACTTTTCCTATGTCCGTACACAACAGCGAAGTAATTGGAATTGCTTTGGATCAACGTCTTATACACCAATAATCTAGTATTTCGGTCAAATTTTTTATTGAATTTATATAACAATCCGAGAGCTTGCGCTGACTTCATTTTCAAGTGTTGAATGTGACGATACCAAGAAAGATTACTTTGAAGGTATAAGCCTAAGTATTTTATAGTGTTGACTTCTCCGATTTCTTTGCCATCAACATGGACAACTAAGTTCCGGCTGTGAACATTATATGACCTAAAACGTATAAAATTCGTTTTATCAGGATTTCAAAATAATGTACTCGTATTTATTCGTGCAAATTCTGATATGAGAGAAAAATCGCGGTATCACGTTATACATCAGTTGTCTCCTGAAATACAATTATTTGTAATTTTCTTAGCAATATTGAATGATTAACTAGATCAAATGCTTTACTTGGGTCGACAAAAAACAACTCCCGCGACTCCAGAATGACCACAATCCAGACCATCACAAATTTCATTAATTACACTAACAACAGCTGCCTCAGTATCATAACATTTTCGTTATTTTTTACAATATTCCAATGTATTCTCACCAGGTTTTGGCAGATCTACCTTCTTCGAAGAAGATGAAAATCTTCATCACGGAAATCATTTTAATGCTGCATCTCAGGATCGTGTTAGAATTTTAGAAAAGCAAGTAAATACACATTTACACACATTATATTGCTTTATGATTTTATTATGCATTTCTCTATTTAGTATTTGTATTTATTTATTTAGTAAAGTTTAGTGGGAAATAAATTTCAAAATAACGCCAAATTCTTGTAATTGGATGTTGTTAGAAAGAATTTCCTAAGAAGTGGAAAATATGCTCATACTGTTCTATAACATGCTATGAAAATGCTATTCTTGGGAAATGACTTCCCTTTATTTTAGTGGCATAAGCGTAGCGTAGCGAGGGTAGCGATTACCCTGTAATTCATACACATGTATGGACTTAAGGACAAAATTTATGACAATTGTATCAATATCAACGATAACTTTGAGATCACATTTAGTTAAAAAAGTCATATTCTATTTATTACTACGTGCTGCTGTAGAAATCATTGAGATATAATTGATTTTTTGAAAACCATCATTTCTTTCGCTTTCTGTTTGACCCACCTCCCCCCCACTATAGGGAAAACAATTGATAGCTACAGACCCCTTTTGGCCACTAACGTGTTACCACAAGCAAATTAAATTAATTTTGTTCTGTAACGTGAAAATCGATCACCCGAAAAGACATAAATTATCGGATAACGGGGAAACCGAAGCAAAGCTCAAACAAAAACCTAAAAAACAACAAGGGCGAATTAATTTAACACCGGTTGGGCCAAACACACCCAAAGAGACACCAGCGAAATAAACAACAAGTCCGTATTAACAACAATAGCAACATATATAATAATTCTCTCGATACTACAGTGACCAGGATTATATGTGAATCGGAACAACAACAAGAACAACAGCAGAAAATATATTTTTAATAGTCATTAGTGCTGATCTGGCGGGAAAGTGTACACAGAATTTATCGATTATATATTGTCGACATATTGGAGGCTTAAAATTGAAGTCCTACTTTTAGCCACAACATCAGTGGCGAGAAATACAAACAGCAACAACGATGGATAAACTGAAAAATTAAATGTGGCAAAGATGCAAAGAAATGCAGGATATTTAAGAGCAAAAGTTAACAGAACCAGGTGCAGCACTAGCGTTGGTGGTCATCATTTTTCATTAATAAACTACACATTTATAACGTTATAAACAACATTGTGGACACCGGTAGCGGTGACAGCAATAAGGCCAATGTGAAAATTCTCCAAGAGGAAATAACGAGGGGTTTAGCAGAATAGACACGCTATTGCCGATGTATCATATTCTTTCCGTAACTTAAATACCACTGTGATATACATAGCAGCACCTTGATGTAGAGAAATTTATCATAAATTTGCATTAATGTATATCGATCAAACGAAGATTATAGGCAGAGCTTCGCAAAGAAACCGAAACTAAAAACATTCAAGATGCTGTGCTGTGGCAGATTCAAAAATACGTAGAAGAACATAAATAATTGAAGTTGCAGACAGAGTGGATGACACTTTTTCTACGGGCTGATAAAATGTTCTGTTGAAAATTTTATAAAATTAGATTATAGTCAACATTCTGAATTGCGGTTCACTGCGTCGTTCGAAAACGTGGAATGAATGTGGAATGTGAAGAGTGTTTCAATTAGAGATGCCTTTTCAAATAGAGATTTTGTGGCAGATCGAACTTTCAAACAGTCGCGATATGCGTGTTCAGTAGTATTGTTCAATAATTCATAATGGAAAGATTTAAACTGACTAAAGCTAACGATTGCGAAGATATTTTGTCGTGAAATTGTGCTATTGTTGTGAAAACATTTCAGTTAACAATTGTTTTCATGCTTTGGGCCCACGGATTGTAATACTTCCAGACTTTTTCTTTGCTGCTACGCAAATTCCATAGTCTACATGGACAGACAAATCTGTCAAATCTGGAATTGAGAAATCAGAGGCCAATATTATTCGCGTAACTTGAAATGCTCGCCATCATTGAAAATTGAGGCCTCACATTAGGCGCGTGAAAGAAATAATACCTAAGAAATAAATGTAAACAGTAACTGGTTCTTTTATGGGGCAACAAAGATTATTCGACAAAATAGATTTCTTCATTTTATTTTGATTTTTAGGAAATAATCTCAGAATGAACCACTCTGTGGTTTTAATATTTTACAATACAAATGTATTTGATTATAAATCTGAAAAAACTCAAAGCTTAATATAATTAAAATGCTTAGATGTTCACAATATGGTTCAGATCCCCAAACTCTTCTAAAAATTCTTTGCTCTATTGTCCTTCAAACTATAGACTACGCCTCTATAATTTATTCTTCAGCCAATGGTTCGAAACTGAAAACGTTGGATCCAATTTTAAATACAGGAATTCGACTTTCAATTGGTGCTTTTAAGACTAGTCCAGCTAAAAGTTTACAAATAGTATCTTCATGTCCTTCCCTTGAACTGAGAAGACAAAAATATTTATTAAATTATATACTGAAAGTTTATTCTTTACAACATCATTCATTATATGAAAAAATCACAAACAGCGATAAAATATCTAGCCTTAAATCGAGAAACCCTAAGTTTTTACCAGTTTATGCAAAAGGTATTATTGGGTTTGAAAAAATGTTATCTAAATATCCTATAAACGTTGACAACATTGAAAATAGAACTTTTTCTCGTATTGAGCCTTGGACATATATACCCATAAACGTAGATTTTTCCCTCGCCTATTCGTCAAAGAGAAATATGAACACTACAGAAGTAAAGCAGAATTTTTTTGGAAGCCATAAACACTAAATACCCAAATCATAAACTTTTCTTTACAGACGGATCTGTTAATAATGCAAAGGCTGGCCTCGGAATTTTCAGTACTGATCTTGAAATGTGTAAACGCATCAATGATTACTCATCCATCTACACTGCTGAGCTACTTGCTATCAAAACCTGCCTTCAATATATATCTAATTCTGACATAGATCAAAATTCATTAATTATATGTGACAGTAAAAGTGCATTAATAGGCATAACAAATCCATTCACCAATAATATGATTATACAACAAATAAGAGAGATAATCAATAATTCTTCGAACAAAACAGACTTTCTATGGGTCCCAAGCCATTTAGATATACATGGAAATGAAAGGGCAGACCAGTTAGCTAAAAATTCTTTAACAGAAGTTGTAGCTAGGGCATTTAAATATCAATTTTCGGACTACAAACGGCAAATCTCAGAATATATTTTTGATCTCTGGGAAGTTTCTTGGAATAGTAATAATGACTCCAAACTATATGCAATCCAAAAAAATATAATACACAAATTCAAAAGCCCCAGAATATCCAACACTGATTTTATTAAATATACGAGACTTAAAATTGGGCATTGTAATTTCTCACATAAATATATTATTGAGAAAAGTCAGCCTCCATTGTGCACCTGTGGTGAAATTATGAGCGTTTCGCATTTATTTAATGACTGCGTAGTTTTAAGTGAAAAACGAAGAAAATTCAAGATAAACAACATTCAAGTCCTCTCAAGCGATGTAAATTTTGAAAATGTTAAACAATTTCTAAACGAAATTAATTTATTTAAACTGATTTAAACCTTGGTTTCAAAAACTGTAAAAATAACAATAATATAATTTTTTTGTAATAATTCTACTTATATTCTATGGTCCATATAACCTTATTGTGTTGGGACCTTAATATCTGAAATAAATAAATAAAATAAATCTGTTTTTCTGTAAGTAACCTCACACTTGGAGCTGAGCGATTAAAAATTGTCTGAAATGGGATAGGTCCTTTACATAACAGGTAACTTCCACCATACTCGTACATTACTGTCAGTTTAAGAAATTCAGTTGTCTTTTTCCTTTTGAGGGAACTTTTTCCTACCAGAGAAATATTGTCACTTGGGACACTTATGGAACGATACGATACGATAACTTAATATAATTGGCATTTCAAAAACGGATCGTACTCATACAAAATAAACCAGGTTATCTAATTTCTCAGCAGAAAATCGGATTTTGTTACTATTTCTCAATAAAGACATCCATAATAATTGGTTCTATCACCAACAATCATACATTGTTTTTAAATGACAGATAAATGGTGAAAATGTTGAAAAAAAAAAACTGATAAAGTTAATTTTGTAAAGAAGTCCTAAATAAATTTAGTATGAACTTCTTATAAATAGAATGATGAACTTAGTAAATTTATCTTGTAACTGTGATGGTCTTAAAAATTTGAATATTTCAACATATATAAAAATATAAATCATTTTCGAGAATGTGATGTATTTAGAGCTACAATCAAACAAGCTGTACAAAGGGTGAAGCCATAGGAAGGTAGTCGCCTCTGAAATATTTTTGCGGATGAACAGTGACACGAATGTCATCCAAATTGACGTGTATAGATATTGTATGATACAAGGGCAGTCCCGAAACTAGCCTACCTAACAAAGAAGATAAAAAAAGTTGGGAAAGTTTTTCTTTATTTTTCAACAAAATATCCTTTTAGCTCGATACACTTTTTCCAGCGATATTCAACAGCTTCTATACTCTGTTTGTGGCAACAACTGTCGGGCTGCTTAAAGTAGCCATCAATCGGTGACTCCGCCTCTTCATTGTTGGTAAATCTTTTATCTTTTATCAAATCTGGCGAATAAGTTGCGTGATGAAGCAATTCGAACTTTAATTTATTAATTTTGCCCATCGTAATAGTGGATGTGTTAACTGGAGCATTATTTCAACGAATCAACACTTCCTTTTTCACCATATGCGGCCTTTTCCAATAATTTCATCACATAAATGCTGCTATAACTTTGCAAAATATTCACTGCTGATGGTTTTTCCTTTCTGAAGGCAATCAATAAAAATAATTTCATGCGTATCCCAATAAACACACGATTCTCCCTTTCCAGTCCACTGCTTTGACTGTTCCTTTGTTTCAGGTGTGAAGCGGTGGACCTATATCTCATTCATGATTATAAATCGCCGCAAATATTCGGTATCTTCAGGACGGTGTTTTTGCTATATTGAAAGCTAGCGCGGCATCCATCTTGCGCAAAGTTTTTTCATCTTCAAATCTTCGGTCAATATAGGAGGTATATCACTTTTTAAAATACTTATCATTTCAGCTAGCTTACGCATCTTTAGTCGACATCCAGAGATCATCTAATACCATTTAGTGGATTTTCCTAACCGTGTCTGGTCGACCACTACGGTGTTCGTTTTGGCAGTTCGTACAGCTTCGTACAAACTATGCTACCCAGTCGCAATGAATGAATGGTTTAATGTTGGTTGGACTGAGACCTTTCAAACGGAGATATTAAATTACTTAACGGTGACCAATTTTCTTCATGTTTACAAATTCACTGAAATCGTTTAGTTTTGATGGCTAAAATAGAAGTACGAAACAACGTGGCGCCTTGTAACCTAAACTATATGTTTTACAAGGTTGCCACTTTTCCCCAATATAATTTTTTCAAACTGCCGGCACCGGCAACAGCAGGGGTATTGAACATTATATTTAAAATATTGGTGAAAATTAGTATTTTCTGGATCAAATTGTTTGAAAAAGTTTAAAGACTAGATTGCTTGGTTTGTTCAAAAGGTGAAGGAAGATGGATTTTGTGAAGTGAGTGCCTTGTTTGCAAATAAAATTGGTTGCAGACACAAACCTTATCAAATTTATCGATTTTTCGAAAGTGAACCTTGTTTATGTTTTGCTGTTCGAAGAAACAAAAGAATATTTTAAGACAGATGTCACAAAAATATACAATACTAGCCGACCCGGCAAACGTTGCTTTGCCTTCAAATTTCAGCAGGAGCAGAAATAATTGCTTTTTAATTTGTGGTTTGTATAGGAGGTACCACTCCCCATTGTCCAATCCAGCCCATATTTGCAGCAGCACTTAAGATATGTACACCAAACCGATGTACCAAATTTTGTTCAAATACCGTAAATAGGAGCAGAAATATTGGATATTTAATTTATGGTTTGTATGGGAGGTACCACGCCCCATTATCCAATCCCTCCCATATTTGCAGTAGCACTTAAGATATGTACACCAAACGTACGCACCAAATTTTGTTCAAATATCGTAAGCAGGAGCAGAAATAATTGATTTTTAATTTTTTGTTTGTATAGGAGGTACCACGCCCCCTTGTCCAATTGGACCGAATTGTAAATCTAAACCATCCCGGACATCATCCAAACTCATATACAAAAATTTATGCAAAGCGGTCCAGCCGTTTAGGAGGAGTTCACTGACAACGCCCGTACAGTAGAATTATATATATATAGATGTCGTTGCAACTTTATTTAGCTTTTCAAAAAATTGACCGCAGTTCTTAAACTGATTGTTGTGACAATTTTGTGTGTGGACGTCTAAACTGATGAAAACTATTTTGGGAATCTTTCTTTATAAATAATGACAGACGGTAAGATTTTTATGTGGACTATGAACATGCAATACTTTCACAAATACCGAAGGCATTTTCCTAACCGGTATGTACATCTTCCTTACTGAAAAACTTAGCGCTCAAAACAATAATAAGAATCATGTTAAAAATGTTGAACGTTGTTGTCTGTAAGTTCAGGAAATCGTTTCCGAGTGCCAGTCCAGTTTTTAAAGTTTAGTGCTTATCTTCCTACATTTATGATCAATTCAATTTAATTTAATGACTTACATTTATGAGGTCCCTGTAGGGCTATTCGCTCAAAGAAAAGTCTGATTTAAGAAGAGCAGTGCTTTCAATTTCCTCACCATTCCTTAAAGCCCCTCGTATAACCAAACAGGAAAAAATAGTTAATGCGCCCAGATGCTCGTTGGCTCGTTCAGCACATGGACATGGGCGCATCTGTTTATAGTTATGTCTGGACATACATAAATTGAGAGAAAAGTAATCCCAGCCCTCTACAGGACACAAGTGCTTGCTGCACATGTTTGTGTGTGTCTTATATATATGTATAAATATAGATATGTATAGGTATATGACATATCCGTATGATTTGTGTGTTATGATGTACTTTTTAAGTGGTTTTAATTGACGTCGTTGCCGTTGTAAGCGTAACGAATAGTACATGTTATCCTTACATGTCGTGCATGCATGTGTATCTGGCTGAGTATGTATGTATGAGTGGTCAATCGTTTTTAAATGTATTGGTGTGCATGTGTCCTTGTGTTCGTTTGTGGTATATGTGCGTGTATTTTTTCGGGGTGCGTTTTAATGAATATTGAGGATTAAAGGAATTTGCGGATTTTTATTGAATTATGTTTTCGGCGCCGATTTGTGAAAGTGAAGAGAAACCATCATCGTACGTTGGCTGCAACAACGCCTGTATCAGATGCAGTATCGTCCTCATCACAGCTGGCGTCGCTATCGTCATCACTATCACATTGTGCATTTTGTAGCATAAGTGGCAACAATGAAGCCGTATTGCAACAATCAATGATAATACTTCTTCTGTAGCTTTAACTAGTGATGGCGATGGTGATGTTGCTGATGACCGCTGGTGGCGGTGGCAGTGATGATGATGATGCTTTGGTTTTTTCGGTTGTACAACATTAAGTGTTTGTTTGTTGCAGCAATGGGTTGCCACGGCAACATATACTTGCAGGCACA
>JAHXMU010027693.1:0-14117 GCA_019455685.1 Philornis downsi | reverse complement strand
TTGTTTATCCATTGATTCTCGTCTCACAATTGTTATTTTTTTTTTTTATTTCGTGTCCTGCATTTGTTTGTTTATTTTTATAGGCTGTCGCGGCTGCCCTTTTTGGTCAAGTTGTTGTTTTTATTGTTGGTGGTGGTGTTTTCGCTGTTGTTGTTGTTTTTTAGTTGGTCAACCGTTGAATTATCAATTTCGTGGTGTAACTTGTGGTAAATAAGTGCGGTAAACTTCAATGATTTTTCAAGGTTTTGTGATGGTTTTCCACATTTGTTATGTATTTTTTAATCAACAATTCTAGGGAAAAATACAATTGTTTTGTCGACTTTGATTTAAATTTAATTTTTAAATGACTACAGTGGCAAATTAACGCGAATAACTTACTCTCAATGGAGTATACGATAAATAAATGGCAATAGTCTGCATAAACGATGATGAGTGTAATTATGTGCACTCAGCTCAAAACAGCTCAGATTATGAAATATCTATAAATATAAAAAAGTTGCATCTGCTTACGTATTCATCTATTGATATACGTTTTGAAAAATTGCTGTCATACGTGTACTTTCTTACTAAAGCCAAATCAGATACGTCTGCTTTTATTGCAATACTTCACTTGGGCACTCTGCACAGAAACATTGACAGCACGGGGAGAGAGATGTTACCGTCATTTCTTTATTGGCAAAATGTTGTCTTGCCAGGATGCAACACTTTCAACATATTGCTCTCTAGAAGTTCAAAACTTTCTAGTTTAGAAAAGGTTATAAAAACAAGGCTCTTTTACCATTTCCAAATAGAAATACGCATGTTGAGAAAAAATATATTTTTAAACGAATCAGAATCCCTATATGACGGACGGTTTGTGTATAGTTCAGGCAGAAATACATGGGAGTGAAATGTACTTTAAATGAGTTTAGCAGAAAACATAATCTAATGATATTTTCAATTTGTAAACTATTTATTATTTATAACTATATTTATAACTATTTATAACTATATTATGCTTATATTTTTATGTTATTTCAAAGCATTATTAGTTAATGTAAATAATACTTAAAGACTAAAAGTCATGACGGTGATACATTTGACTGCTTGGTAATTCTAAAACAAAACGGTTTGAATTTTCGTTACCCATACACCAAGACGTTCCCCTTAGCCTATTATTTGAGTTGATGTCTAATAGCGTTTATAAGTGCGATTAGCTTTCTCTAATACCATTATATGTCCTTCCAAGAAATTTGCGATTTATTAATGATTTTACCGCAACCGTTATTTATAAAAACCGATTATGTTTTGTATCCTTAATCGTAATATGAAAATAACAAATTTAAAAAGGCAGCTATCGTTATCAAGAAATTGAAATAATTGAAACTTTTCTACCGCTATAGTTTTCATTTTTTTTTCTCAAATGTGAATCCTCATTGTATGGTTGTGAACATAAACATAAAGTATTCGTAGTAAAAGTTATGGATTTAAATTAATTTTTAAAATTAATTAATTTAAATTATTTAAATTAGGGACGATGTTCCCTGTAGATTGAGGTAAAAACGCCTGGGTCTGTTTAAAGCACCGCCTGATGTGGGAATCTCAAATTTACACAAAAACAAACTGCAATCATAGACCATGTTAATATTGCTAAAATCCGCTCAGTAGGAAAAAAGCTTGTCCAAATAAGGACTGTATTATACCGGTTGTACAGCCATCCCAACACTTGTTTTAAGGACTAAAACTACCCATTATCACTGAATGGACGTTTTTCTTATCCTTCCTACAAACAAAGGAACGGTGATGGTACAAGTGTGCGAAATCGATCTAGTTAGAGTAAAGCTCGTCTATGTAAGAGATAAACCCTCATACATTTTCAGGAAAAGGCCATATCAACTATATAATTTTTAACTCTTTTAATTTTATAAAATTCAAATTTTTACTGGAAAATTGGGTGAAGTTTATAAAGGGTGACGCATAAGTAACGTTAACGGCGACTATATTGACCATACTATATTGCATCATTTGGTTTTAACTCGTGAAACAATTGCATCTTATATGGGAAAAGATGTAACATATGTAAAATTCTTTGCAAAAACTGCCTAGCCATCTCTAACTGCTGAGAACGTCGCCTGGTGGAAGTTTCGGGATTCTTCTCAATACTTGCTTCCACTCGAGCAATGGTCACTTCATCTCGAACTGCACGAGGTCTTCCAGCACTCGAAATATCACAGACAGCCCTTTGTTGCCCAAAACGCTGAACCAATCGGTAAATTGTTGGAGCGCTAGGAGCATTTCGAACATGAAAGAAATTTCAATATGATCTGAATAATCGAATGTTGACTTTAAAAGTAATATAGACCAACTTTGGTTCTTTGTTCTATGCTGAGCCTTTCCATCATAAATTCCTCAAGTATTATTTCGTTAATTCTGTAAAGAGACGAAACAAAAAGACAAGCAAAAAATTTATTCACTAATCAAATCTTAACGTTACATATGCGCCACCCTATACATTATATATGAAAATAGTATATTTTGGACATGCTGACCTATCTAGCAAAGAGTCGGTAGGTCGTTCTTGACTACAGGCAAAATGTTGCAATATTTCCAACAAATTGTTCTCTGAAAGTTCAGCACTTAGTTATTTCTAAAGGATCTGAAAGCTTTTAAAAGGTTATAAAAACGGAGCTAGTTTACCATTGCCAAAAAAAATACACATGTTGAGAATAAATTTTTATTTGTTGACCCGATATTATACAAAAAGGGTCCTTTTTTGACAGGCCCAATTATCTAGCGAAGAGCCGGTACGTCGCTCATGATACCGGGGCCCTTGGGATAATCTACATATAATTCAGTAGAAAAGAATGTTGCTTACACAAGGATTGAATCAAATTTTTAATAATTGCCCGAATTTTTATTAATTTTTTTATCGCTTATTCTGTAATTGCAAGCAGTTTATTTTAAACTTTATTTGCTTATTAAACGCAGTGTACGAGTTGTGTTCAAAAAATAAGGTGAATTTTCATTTTTCTCAAAAAATTTTTATTTATTCATCAATATTCATTTTACCTCCTTTAAAGTAGTCTCGCTCAGATATAATACACTTGTGTCAGCGTTTTCTCCAATCCTCGAAGCAGTTCTGATATGCACATTTTGTTATGTCATTGAGCTCTCTCAGTGATTCGGTTTTTATCTTCTCAATCGTCCCAAAACGCCGTCCTTTCATGGGTCTCTTCAATCTTGGGAACAGAAAAAAGTCGCAGGGGGCTAAATCTGCTGAATACGGTGGCTGAAGCATGATAACGGTGTTGTTTTTGGTCAAATAATCTCTTACTAGCAAAGATGAGTGATCAGGTGCATTATCATGATGCAAAAGCCATGAATTTTTTCCACAATTCCGGACGTTTTTTTGTATTACTTTACGCAAACGGCGCTTAACTTAATATTCCTTACCTTGTGGTAAGAACTCCTGATGCACTACGCCATGGTAATCGAAGGAAATAGTGAGCAAAAGCTTGACATTTGATCGAACTTAGCGTGCTTTTTTTGGTCTCGGCTCTACTGGACTCTTCCATTGGGAGAACGATTGGGCTTTTCTTTCTATGTCATAACCATATACCCATGATTCGTCACCAGTTATGATCCTTTTAGGCAAATCTGGATCATCGTTGTTGTCATTCAACAATTCCTGAGCGATGTTCATGCGACGTTGTTTTGGTCAAAATTCAGCAATTTTGGAACAAACTTTGCTGCCACACGCTTCATGCCCAAAATTTCCGAATAGATTGCATTGGATGAGCCAACCGATATGCTGACATCCTTAGCAACTTCTCTACTTGTGATTCGACGATTCTCCATAACAATTTTCTTCACTTTCACAACATTTTTATGAATGTAGCCCTCCAGAGGGAATTTAATGCTACGCCAATATGGCTCCAAAATTTTAAACTATTGATGAAATTTAAAAAGCTATATTAAGTTTTAAATTCTACAATTAAGTTCAACACTAATTCCAAGAAAACATAAATAATTATTTCACATATTATAGGCAATTTGATGATGAAAATCGATTTTGACAGGGCAAAATACATCTTAATTTATAACACCACTTGCTAGGAAAAATGACTGAAATTATACTTTCTTTCGTTATCAGTATCAGCAGATGCATCAATCTCTGCGACTTAAAGGCTTTGGTAGAGACTTATAGGCAAACTTTAAATTATAAAATATTACAATTTACATAATATCAAACAATAAAAAAGTTGTAGCAACTTTAAAAATACAATTGTACAATAATGGAAAAATTTATTTATACGTAACTTATTTATAAATATGAACCAAAGAAGTGTTTCTATCTTTTCCTGCAAATATTTTTTTAACTTTAGGTTTGAAATCTGATATTCTAAAAATTTTTTTTATATCATAAATCATTATTAATCATTATATTCATGGGGTGCGGAAAACCCCACCTTTTGCTTTGTCAGTTCAATTCTATATCTTGATGGAATGAGGTTAAAATAATTGCGCGGATTTAATTGCGATTTATTAAAATGTTGTCGACATTTAATAAAATTATCGTCATCTTCATTTTCTGCTTTAAACACAAATAGCAAAACCTTATATTTATATAAGCCTTTTACAGGAAGTACATTTGTAGCATATTTTCGAAACAAATCAACTATTGGGTAATCCTTATGTATATTAAAAACAATTTTCAAAGCTTTATTTTGTAGTGAAGATTTTATTGATGTTGAGTATCTTGATGCAAAAACCATTGGCTTGTACAGCAAATGGGAATAAACAAGTGCAAAATATAACTGAAGTTTTGTCTCAATTGACAGCTTGAATTGAAATTTCCTCAAAATAGTAGTTGAAGAGATTTTTGCTTTCAACATTTCTATTTGCGTATCCCAAAATAAATTGAAAGATAAATTTATTCCAAGATATTTAATATCTCTTATCTCCGTAGCAATTCTTCCGTCAATGCAAACTGCCATCTCTGTTTCACGGCACAATAAATACGGTCAAAATCTTACGTTGGATGACTATAATTATGCAAGAGACATGTCATCCGCGAACATAAACAGTTTACCAAAAAATGTTTCATTAGACAAGTCATCATATATATCTTGAAAAGTAGAGGACCAAATGTACTGCCCTATGGAACGCTACACAATACGGGGTTAAAATTACTTTTAGTTTTAGCGATTTGAACAAATTGACTTCTATTGTTTAAGTAGCTTTCAATCCATTTCACTCTTTTTTTCTCTATTGCTTTGAATGTTGATAGTTATAAAACAATATTTTAATAATTTAAACCAAAACAAATTAGTATTAGTTTAAAGCCTCAGCGTCTTGCAGACTTTATAGAGGCGAGTTTTTTAAGGTTAAAGAGAAAAAGGAATATATATATACACATATATATACATACTATATATATATTTAGAATTGAACTTACTTTTCAATTCATTTTCTAAATCAGAAGTTCTTCTACGTTGTGTAACAAATAATAATAAATTTTAAACGACGAAATTAACGTTTCAGCCTTTAAATAAGGAGGTAAATGATTAAATTTTTGGCTTCCTGAAAATTGTATTCGTTGTTTCGTAGTTTCAAACAAACACCTTATTACGCTTAGATTGCTACTATTTCTTGTATTTAAACTGTTTCGATTTCTGTTGAACTTTATAGTATGTTGACCTATGTATAGGTATACTACGAAAGCATTTAAAAACGTGTAATAAAAGCTGCAGTTTATAGATTCCGCATATTGGCAAAATCGTCGGAAAAACAACTTTATATAAGGAAACAGTCGAAAATGCCCAATATGTTCAATGCCTTTGACTAAACTTTTTGCAAAGATTTTAATTCTCCACTTTTCCTATGTCCGTACACAACAGCGAAGTAATTGGAATTGCTTTGGATCAACGTCTTATACACCAATAATCTAGTATTTCGGTCAAATTTTTTATTGAATTTATATAACAATCCGAGAGCTTGCGCTGACTTCATTTTCAAGTGTTGAATGTGACGATACCAAGAAAGATTACTTTGAAGGTATAAGCCTAAGTATTTTATAGTGTTGACTTCTCCGATTTCTTTGCCATCAACATGGACAACTAAGTTCCGGCTGTGAACATTATATGACCTAAAACGTATAAAATTCGTTTTATCAGGATTTCAAAATAATGTACTCGTATTTATTCGTGCAAATTCTGATATGAGAGAAAAATCGCGGTATCACGTTATACATCAGTTGTCTCCTGAAATACAATTATTTGTAATTTTCTTAGCAATATTGAATGATTAACTAGATCAAATGCTTTACTTGGGTCGACAAAAAACAACTCCCGCGACTCCAGAATGACCACAATCCAGACCATCACAAATTTCATTAATTACACTAACAACAGCTGCCTCAGTATCATAACATTTTCGTTATTTTTTACAATATTCCAATGTATTCTCACCAGGTTTTGGCAGATCTACCTTCTTCGAAGAAGATGAAAATCTTCATCACGGAAATCATTTTAATGCTGCATCTCAGGATCGTGTTAGAATTTTAGAAAAGCAAGTAAATACACATTTACACACATTATATTGCTTTATGATTTTATTATGCATTTCTCTATTTAGTATTTGTATTTATTTATTTAGTAAAGTTTAGTGGGAAATAAATTTCAAAATAACGCCAAATTCTTGTAATTGGATGTTGTTAGAAAGAATTTCCTAAGAAGTGGAAAATATGCTCATACTGTTCTATAACATGCTATGAAAATGCTATTCTTGGGAAATGACTTCCCTTTATTTTAGTGGCATAAGCGTAGCGTAGCGAGGGTAGCGATTACCCTGTAATTCATACACATGTATGGACTTAAGGACAAAATTTATGACAATTGTATCAATATCAACGATAACTTTGAGATCACATTTAGTTAAAAAAGTCATATTCTATTTATTACTACGTGCTGCTGTAGAAATCATTGAGATATAATTGATTTTTTGAAAACCATCATTTCTTTCGCTTTCTGTTTGACCCACCTCCCCCCCCACTATAGGGAAAACAATTGATAGCTACAGACCCCTTTTGGCCACTAACGTGTTACCACAAGCAAATTAAATTAATTTTGTTCTGTAACGTGAAAATCGATCACCCGAAAAGACATAAATTATCGGATAACGGGGAAACCGAAGCAAAGCTCAAACAAAAACCTAAAAAACAACAAGGGCGAATTAATTTAACACCGGTTGGGCCAAACACACCCAAAGAGACACCAGCGAAATAAACAACAAGTCCGTATTAACAACAATAGCAACATATATAATAATTCTCTCGATACTACAGTGACCAGGATTATATGTGAATCGGAACAACAACAAGAACAACAGCAGAAAATATATTTTTAATAGTCATTAGTGCTGATCTGGCGGGAAAGTGTACACAGAATTTATCGATTATATATTGTCGACATATTGGAGGCTTAAAATTGAAGTCCTACTTTTAGCCACAACATCAGTGGCGAGAAATACAAACAGCAACAACGATGGATAAACTGAAAAATTAAATGTGGCAAAGATGCAAAGAAATGCAGGATATTTAAGAGCAAAAGTTAACAGAACCAGGTGCAGCACTAGCGTTGGTGGTCATCATTTTTCATTAATAAACTACACATTTATAACGTTATAAACAACATTGTGGACACCGGTAGCGGTGACAGCAATAAGGCCAATGTGAAAATTCTCCAAGAGGAAATAACGAGGGGTTTAGCAGAATAGACACGCTATTGCCGATGTATCATATTCTTTCCGTAACTTAAATACCACTGTGATATACATAGCAGCACCTTGATGTAGAGAAATTTATCATAAATTTGCATTAATGTATATCGATCAAACGAAGATTATAGGCAGAGCTTCGCAAAGAAACCGAAACTAAAAACATTCAAGATGCTGTGCTGTGGCAGATTCAAAAATACGTAGAAGAACATAAATAATTGAAGTTGCAGACAGAGTGGATGACACTTTTTCTACGGGCTGATAAAATGTTCTGTTGAAAATTTTATAAAATTAGATTATAGTCAACATTCTGAATTGCGGTTCACTGCGTCGTTCGAAAACGTGGAATGAATGTGGAATGTGAAGAGTGTTTCAATTAGAGATGCCTTTTCAAATAGAGATTTTGTGGCAGATCGAACTTTCAAACAGTCGCGATATGCGTGTTCAGTAGTATTGTTCAATAATTCATAATGGAAAGATTTAAACTGACTAAAGCTAACGATTGCGAAGATATTTTGTCGTGAAATTGTGCTATTGTTGTGAAAACATTTCAGTTAACAATTGTTTTCATGCTTTGGGCCCACGGATTGTAATACTTCCAGACTTTTTCTTTGCTGCTACGCAAATTCCATAGTCTACATGGACAGACAAATCTGTCAAATCTGGAATTGAGAAATCAGAGGCCAATATTATTCGCGTAACTTGAAATGCTCGCCATCATTGAAAATTGAGGCCTCACATTAGGCGCGTGAAAGAAATAATACCTAAGAAATAAATGTAAACAGTAACTGGTTCTTTTATGGGGCAACAAAGATTATTCGACAAAATAGATTTCTTCATTTTATTTTGATTTTTAGGAAATAATCTCAGAATGAACCACTCTGTGGTTTTAATATTTTACAATACAAATGTATTTGATTATAAATCTGAAAAAACTCAAAGCTTAATATAATTAAAATGCTTAGATGTTCACAATATGGTTCAGATCCCCAAACTCTTCTAAAAATTCTTTGCTCTATTGTCCTTCAAACTATAGACTACGCCTCTATAATTTATTCTTCAGCCAATGGTTCGAAACTGAAAACGTTGGATCCAATTTTAAATACAGGAATTCGACTTTCAATTGGTGCTTTTAAGACTAGTCCAGCTAAAAGTTTACAAATAGTATCTTCATGTCCTTCCCTTGAACTGAGAAGACAAAAATATTTATTAAATTATATACTGAAAGTTTATTCTTTACAACATCATTCATTATATGAAAAAATCACAAACAGCGATAAAATATCTAGCCTTAAATCGAGAAACCCTAAGTTTTTACCAGTTTATGCAAAAGGTATTATTGGGTTTGAAAAAATGTTATCTAAATATCCTATAAACGTTGACAACATTGAAAATAGAACTTTTTCTCGTATTGAGCCTTGGACATATATACCCATAAACGTAGATTTTTCCCTCGCCTATTCGTCAAAGAGAAATATGAACACTACAGAAGTAAAGCAGAATTTTTTTGGAAGCCATAAACACTAAATACCCAAATCATAAACTTTTCTTTACAGACGGATCTGTTAATAATGCAAAGGCTGGCCTCGGAATTTTCAGTACTGATCTTGAAATGTGTAAACGCATCAATGATTACTCATCCATCTACACTGCTGAGCTACTTGCTATCAAAACCTGCCTTCAATATATATCTAATTCTGACATAGATCAAAATTCATTAATTATATGTGACAGTAAAAGTGCATTAATAGGCATAACAAATCCATTCACCAATAATATGATTATACAACAAATAAGAGAGATAATCAATAATTCTTCGAACAAAACAGACTTTCTATGGGTCCCAAGCCATTTAGATATACATGGAAATGAAAGGGCAGACCAGTTAGCTAAAAATTCTTTAACAGAAGTTGTAGCTAGGGCATTTAAATATCAATTTTCGGACTACAAACGGCAAATCTCAGAATATATTTTTGATCTCTGGGAAGTTTCTTGGAATAGTAATAATGACTCCAAACTATATGCAATCCAAAAAAATATAATACACAAATTCAAAAGCCCCAGAATATCCAACACTGATTTTATTAAATATACGAGACTTAAAATTGGGCATTGTAATTTCTCACATAAATATATTATTGAGAAAAGTCAGCCTCCATTGTGCACCTGTGGTGAAATTATGAGCGTTTCGCATTTATTTAATGACTGCGTAGTTTTAAGTGAAAAACGAAGAAAATTCAAGATAAACAACATTCAAGTCCTCTCAAGCGATGTAAATTTTGAAAATGTTAAACAATTTCTAAACGAAATTAATTTATTTAAACTGATTTAAACCTTGGTTTCAAAAACTGTAAAAATAACAATAATATAATTTTTTTGTAATAATTCTACTTATATTCTATGGTCCATATAACCTTATTGTGTTGGGACCTTAATATCTGAAATAAATAAATAAAATAAATCTGTTTTTCTGTAAGTAACCTCACACTTGGAGCTGAGCGATTAAAAATTGTCTGAAATGGGATAGGTCCTTTACATAACAGGTAACTTCCACCATACTCGTACATTACTGTCAGTTTAAGAAATTCAGTTGTCTTTTTCCTTTTGAGGGAACTTTTTCCTACCAGAGAAATATTGTCACTTGGGACACTTATGGAACGATACGATACGATAACTTAATATAATTGGCATTTCAAAAACGGATCGTACTCATACAAAATAAACCAGGTTATCTAATTTCTCAGCAGAAAATCGGATTTTGTTACTATTTCTCAATAAAGACATCCATAATAATTGGTTCTATCACCAACAATCATACATTGTTTTTAAATGACAGATAAATGGTGAAAATGTTGAAAAAAAAAAACTGATAAAGTTAATTTTGTAAAGAAGTCCTAAATAAATTTAGTATGAACTTCTTATAAATAGAATGATGAACTTAGTAAATTTATCTTGTAACTGTGATGGTCTTAAAAATTTGAATATTTCAACATATATAAAAATATAAATCATTTTCGAGAATGTGATGTATTTAGAGCTACAATCAAACAAGCTGTACAAAGGGTGAAGCCATAGGAAGGTAGTCGCCTCTGAAATATTTTTGCGGATGAACAGTGACACGAATGTCATCCAAATTGACGTGTATAGATATTGTATGATACAAGGGCAGTCCCGAAACTAGCCTACCTAACAAAGAAGATAAAAAAAGTTGGGAAAGTTTTTCTTTATTTTTCAACAAAATATCCTTTTAGCTCGATACACTTTTTCCAGCGATATTCAACAGCTTCTATACTCTGTTTGTGGCAACAACTGTCGGGCTGCTTAAAGTAGCCATCAATCGGTGACTCCGCCTCTTCATTGTTGGTAAATCTTTTATCTTTTATCAAATCTGGCGAATAAGTTGCGTGATGAAGCAATTCGAACTTTAATTTATTAATTTTGCCCATCGTAATAGTGGATGTGTTAACTGGAGCATTATTTCAACGAATCAACACTTCCTTTTTCACCATATGCGGCCTTTTCCAATAATTTCATCACATAAATGCTGCTATAACTTTGCAAAATATTCACTGCTGATGGTTTTTCCTTTCTGAAGGCAATCAATAAAAATAATTTCATGCGTATCCCAATAAACACACGATTCTCCCTTTCCAGTCCACTGCTTTGACTGTTCCTTTGTTTCAGGTGTGAAGCGGTGGACCTATATCTCATTCATGATTATAAATCGCCGCAAATATTCGGTATCTTCAGGACGGTGTTTTTGCTATATTGAAAGCTAGCGCGGCATCCATCTTGCGCAAAGTTTTTTCATCTTCAAATCTTCGGTCAATATAGGAGGTATATCACTTTTTAAAATACTTATCATTTCAGCTAGCTTACGCATCTTTAGTCGACATCCAGAGATCATCTAATACCATTTAGTGGATTTTCCTAACCGTGTCTGGTCGACCACTACGGTGTTCGTTTTGGCAGTTCGTACAGCTTCGTACAAACTATGCTACCCAGTCGCAATGAATGAATGGTTTAATGTTGGTTGGACTGAGACCTTTCAAACGGAGATATTAAATTACTTAACGGTGACCAATTTTCTTCATGTTTACAAATTCACTGAAATCGTTTAGTTTTGATGGCTAAAATAGAAGTACGAAACAACGTGGCGCCTTGTAACCTAAACTATATGTTTTACAAGGTTGCCACTTTTCCCCAATATAATTTTTTCAAACTGCCGGCACCGGCAACAGCAGGGGTATTGAACATTATATTTAAAATATTGGTGAAAATTAGTATTTTCTGGATCAAATTGTTTGAAAAAGTTTAAAGACTAGATTGCTTGGTTTGTTCAAAAGGTGAAGGAAGATGGATTTTGTGAAGTGAGTGCCTTGTTTGCAAATAAAATTGGTTGCAGACACAAACCTTATCAAATTTATCGATTTTTCGAAAGTGAACCTTGTTTATGTTTTGCTGTTCGAAGAAACAAAAGAATATTTTAAGACAGATGTCACAAAAATATACAATACTAGCCGACCCGGCAAACGTTGCTTTGCCTTCAAATTTCAGCAGGAGCAGAAATAATTGCTTTTTAATTTGTGGTTTGTATAGGAGGTACCACTCCCCATTGTCCAATCCAGCCCATATTTGCAGCAGCACTTAAGATATGTACACCAAACCGATGTACCAAATTTTGTTCAAATACCGTAAATAGGAGCAGAAATATTGGATATTTAATTTATGGTTTGTATGGGAGGTACCACGCCCCATTATCCAATCCCTCCCATATTTGCAGTAGCACTTAAGATATGTACACCAAACGTACGCACCAAATTTTGTTCAAATATCGTAAGCAGGAGCAGAAATAATTGATTTTTAATTTTTTGTTTGTATAGGAGGTACCACGCCCCCTTGTCCAATTGGACCGAATTGTAAATCTAAACCATCCCGGACATCATCCAAACTCATATACAAAAATTTATGCAAAGCGGTCCAGCCGTTTAGGAGGAGTTCACTGACAACGCCCGTACAGTAGAATTATATATATATAGATGTCGTTGCAACTTTATTTAGCTTTTCAAAAAATTGACCGCAGTTCTTAAACTGATTGTTGTGACAATTTTGTGTGTGGACGTCTAAACTGATGAAAACTATTTTGGGAATCTTTCTTTATAAATAATGACAGACGGTAAGATTTTTATGTGGACTATGAACATGCAATACTTTCACAAATACCGAAGGCATTTTCCTAACCGGTATGTACATCTTCCTTACTGAAAAACTTAGCGCTCAAAACAATAATAAGAATCATGTTAAAAATGTTGAACGTTGTTGTCTGTAAGTTCAGGAAATCGTTTCCGAGTGCCAGTCCAGTTTTTAAAGTTTAGTGCTTATCTTCCTACATTTATGATCAATTCAATTTAATTTAATGACTTACATTTATGAGGTCCCTGTAGGGCTATTCGCTCAAAGAAAAGTCTGATTTAAGAAGAGCAGTGCTTTCAATTTCCTCACCATTCCTTAAAGCCCCTCGTATAACCAAACAGGAAAAAATAGTTAATGCGCCCAGATGCTCGTTGGCTCGTTCAGCACATGGACATGGGCGCATCTGTTTATAGTTATGTCTGGACATACATAAATTGAGAGAAAAGTAATCCCAGCCCTCTACAGGACACAAGTGCTTGCTGCACATGTTTGTGTGTGTCTTATATATATGTATAAATATAGATATGTATAGGTATATGACATATCCGTATGATTTGTGTGTTATGATGTACTTTTTAAGTGGTTTTAATTGACGTCGTTGCCGTTGTAAGCGTAACGAATAGTACATGTTATCCTTACATGTCGTGCATGCATGTGTATCTGGCTGAGTATGTATGTATGAGTGGTCAATCGTTTTTAAATGTATTGGTGTGCATGTGTCCTTGTGTTCGTTTGTGGTATATGTGCGTGTATTTTTTTCGGGGTGCGTTTTAATGAATATTGAGGATTAAAGGAATTTGCGGATTTTTATTGAATTATGTTTTCGGCGCCGATTTGTGAAAGTGAAGAGAAACCATCATCGTACGTTGGCTGCAACAACGCCTGTATCAGATGCAGTATCGTCCTCATCACAGCTGGCGTCGCTATCGTCATCACTATCACATTGTGCATTTTGTAGCATAAGTGGCAACAATGAAGCCGTATTGCAACAATCAATGATAATACTTCTTCTGTAGCTTTAACTAGTGATGGCGATGGTGATGTTGCTGATGACCGCTGGTGGCGGTGGCAGTGATGATGATGATGCTTTGGTTTTTTCGGTTGTACAACATTAAGTGTTTGTTTGTTGCAGCAATGGGTTGCCACGGCAACATATACTTGCAGGCACA